>JAXGGA010007060.1:0-65242 GCA_038373865.1 Uloborus plumipes
TTAACAGTGAATGAATCAAGTTCATTTATAACATGAGATATTTTTCTTTTAACCCATTCATGCCCAAGTTTATTTTAACAATTTTTTTCAATTATTATCTGCTTAAAACTCTTACTTGGAATGGTTTACATACATTTCAGGCGTAAAATAGTTCGCCGTTGCTATATTTATTAAGTTTTTTAACGTCATGCTTATGCGATATTATGCAGATATGTGAGCAAAATACGACCTTACTTGACTTTACTTTTGCAAAGTAACGTTACAGAAGGCATCTCTGATCAATTTTACGCAAATCATTTTAAAATAGTTTAATTTTATGAAAAATAAGTTCGCAAAAAAAAAAAACTTACTTTCTGTGGCTACCCATGTTGGATCGTTGCTTGACTGATTTGTCTGAAAATAGCTGTCAATAAATAAACTCTGATGTCCAAATAGTGGCTCTAACTGGTTTTCTCAAGAAGAATGACTATTTAACTTGTGAAAAACAGCTTTAGTAAAACTCATTACAGGTTTTTGTATGCAGTAACTAACAAGCGTCCCGTTTTTAGGCTACTGGGCATAAATGGATTAATCCTCTAATTTTACTTACGAAAAAAAACTTGACTGCTTTTAAGCGTTACGTCTGTGACCAAAAATAGTGATCTGAGTATTTTCCTGGCCTGAGAAATTATTAAAAGTCTCCGTTATAAATTTATGACTGAAAGTTATAATGTCGCATTTGTTTTAATCTATATACATAAAAGACTATTTTTGAAAACGTATGTCCGGGGTAATCTTCCAAACTACTGGACCGATTTTAACCATTTTTTCACCGTAGATAGCTACAGTAACAGGGAGCAGGATAAACTATAATTTATTTCTAAAAAGCTTAGTTTAAAAAAGTTATTATGGAAAACAGTTAATTTTATGTCATTTCCCCATTAAATGATTAAATTTTCAACCCATTGTTGCAAAAATTTGGTGCCATGCAGCAACAATATTGATTGTAATCATATTGAAAATTTTGAACCAAGGCTTCTCTGGAGTAAGTATGGAATTTATTGCCTTCTAAGGATTTTTATATTCATTTATGCCAATAATCGCTAACGGATTAAATAAAAAGAGAATTGATTTTGGTAATAGTTAGAGAATAGAAAGTGTTTATAGTCAAAAAAATTTCTAAATTAGGTACATAAGATGTTTTCACCTCACCAATGTTGTCACGAGGATAGAAACTAATAATGGGACTTATTTAACGAGCAATATTTGGAAATGGTTAATTTCAGTGCGATTGATACTGTAAATATATATTTATTTTAATATACCAAGCTTATAACATTTCCTATTTCCTCAAACATTATTTGTAGCTTGCTATTTTTTTTTAGGTTGCATTATTTTTTTTATAGTTTATCCATAACATAGCCATTGTTTACAGAAGTAGCCATTATGTTTATAGATATGCACTTTAGTGTTGGGAAATTTATGAATGAGTTTCACTAAACCACCCTACACCCACAGAAACCCGGGCAGGGCCGGGTACCCGGCTAGTCTATATACATAAAAGACTACTTTTGTATGCGTATGTCCGGGGTAAACTTCAAAACTACTGGTCCGATTTTAACCATTTTTCACCGTAGATAGCTGCAGTAAGAGGGAGCAGGATAAGCTATAATTTATTTCTAAAAAGCTTAGCTTAAAAAAGTTATTATAGAAAATAGTAAATTTCATATAGTTTCCCCATTAAATGATTAAATTTTCAGTCCATTGTTGCAAAAATTTTTTGCCTGGTAACTACAATATTAATGGTGATCATAATGAAAATGTGAACCAAGGCTTCTCTGGAGTAAGTATGAAATTTATTGCTTTCTTAGGATTTTTAGGTTCATCTGTGCCAATAATCGCTAACGAGACTAAATAAAAAGATAATTGATTTTGGCAACAATTAGAGAACAGAAAATGTTTATAGTCAAAAAATTTCTAAGTTAGGTACTGTTAGACCAAGAGCTGGCTGGCTACATAAAAAATGCGATCATAGGTACATTAAAAATTTTTGTATAAATAGAAAGTATATATGCAGGCAAACATTTATCACCAGGTCTGCCATGCCGGGTAAGGGACCGGGGTGTGGAACGTCAATTGCGATTTTCTAAGATTCTCAGATACTTAGATTTCTGCAGTTTGGGCGCTAACTTCATTTTAAGAATTTCTTCAGAATTATGCAGGAAGATCTTTGAAAAATCTTGAGATTTTTTTCAGACAACGAAGGGCACTGAGCTATATTTTGCTCCAAATTGCGCATTTTAAAACCTGTAGGTAGAAAACGGGTACCGAATCCCCTTCCGCCATTTTGGAACACCAACCCTTAAACTTTTTTTTAGGAAATAATGCTAAAATGATTTCCGAAATGGTTGATGGCTGATCACTATTGCATGTCTTAGTAGTCAGAGTACACAAGAGTAGTCACCCCTCCCCCCAAAAAGGGGTTTCCCCCAATTTTACTAAACAATACCCTCCCCCGAACGGGAAGATTCTCCCCCAGAAAAAAGCAACAACCCCTTTCAAAAATCGTTTGAAAAATTTCAACGGCACACCTTGAGTTTTGATCCCCCCCCCCACCCCCAATCGCCATTTATGGTCACCACTGCTTACACCACTACTATTAGAATAAATTGCTGGAGTGCTTTTCGAGACGGTCGACGGTTGCTCTATGTCTGATGTCTTACTATTGAGACACTTTGGCAAGGGGCACTCTCCCCTAAAGAAGACGTTGCCCCCCCCCCAAAATATAAGGGAGTACCCCCCAAAAACAACAAAATAGTTAAAACTTTTCTGTCAGTCCGACTTTCACCTGTGACAAGAATCACCTGAAAAATTGCAACCGCGGTAATATACATCATGACCCCCCCCCTCTTCGGCGCCATTTATGGTCACCACTGCTTAAACCACTACTATTAGAATGAATTGTTTTAGTGTTTTCGAGACGGTCGATGGCTGATGTCTGTTGCATGTCTCAACGTAATCAGCAAGGGGGTACCTCCCCCCAAAAAACAGGCGGGTGGCCGCCAAAATGTTAATGCCCCCCCCCCACCTGAAAAATAGAACGAACCTGCCCAGGAATAAAATTAAAAACCTTTGTCATATACTGTTTTAAAAACTTCAACTGTGCACTCTGTATCATGACCCCCCCCCCAACCGCCATTTTGGGTCATTACTGCTTAAACCACTACTATTAGAATAAATTGTTTTAGCTTTTTCGAGACGGTCGAAGGCTGATTTTCTGTTGCATGTCTTATGCAAGGACACTTTAGCAAAGCCCCCCCCCCCCAAAGAGGCGGTGCCCCCAAAATGTTAATGGCCCCCCCTTCCCCACCTGAAAAATAAAAAGAACCTGAACAGGAAAAAAATTAAAAACCTTTATTGTACACAGTCTTAAAAATTTCAACTGTGCACTCTGTATCCAGCCCCCCCCCCTACCAAACCGCCATTTTGGGTCACCACTGCTTAAAGCACTGTTATAAGAATAAATTGCTGAAGCGATTTTTGGGATGGCCGATGGCTGATCTCTATTGCATGTCTTAAAGTTAAAACTCTTTAGCAAGGGGCACTCCCCCTTAGCACTAACTAATTTCCTTTGTTAGCTTCTTTAGGGGGCACCCCAAAGAAGGGGTACCCCCTAAAATGTTAATGACCCCACTCACCCGAAAAATAGAATGAACCCGTACGGGAAAAAAATTAAAATTCGTTGTCATAGTAACGTCCTAAAATTGAAACTGTGCACTCTGCAGTATGATCCCCTCCCCCAAACCGCCATTTTTGGCACTAATTAACTAAACCAATATTCTTAGGTTTTTATTACTTTAACGTTTTAGAAACAGCTGATAGTTGCCTGTCTTACTGTTAAGACACTTTAGCTAGGGGTACTCCCCTCAAAAAAGCGGTGCCCAACCCCCAAAATGTTAATGACCTCTTCCGCTTTGAAAAATGGAATGAACCTGCACAGGAAAAAATTGAAAATTCATAGTCATATATTGTCTTAAAATTTAAAGCTCTGCACTCTGTATCATGACCCCCCTGACGCCATCTTGGGTCACCACTGCTTTAACTATTATTCATGAAATAAATTGCGGAAACGATTTTCGGGTTTACCGATGCCTGTGTCAGAAATCAAACACATTAAATAGTCCCCTTCCTATCGGGAAATTTTGAAGTCCTCCAAAGGCAGCCCCCCTCCCCTCAACGCACTGAAAAACAGAGTGAACCATCCAGCGTATGAGATTAAAAACCGCTGTCATATATCGCCTTAAAAATTCATTAACATTTTGGGGGGGGCACCGCATTTTTGAGGGGCCCCTAGCAAAACTGTCTTAACGTTAAGACAGGCAACAGCGAACAACCATCAGTCGTTTCGAAAATATTAAGGTAATTTAACCTAAGAATAGTGGTTTTATGCATTAGGGTCCAAAAATGGAGTTTGGGGGGGGGGAGTCATAATACAGCGTGCACAGTTTCAACTTTAAAACGTTATATGACAATGAATTAAAAAATTTTTCCTGTACAGGTTCATTCTATTTTTTTGGTGACTGGTGTCATTAACATTTTAGCGGGCATCGCTTGTTTGGGGGGCCGGGAGTACCCCTTGCTAAAGAGTTTTAACATTAAGACATGCGATAGAGATCGGCCATCGGATATCCCGAAAATCGCTCCAGCAATTTTATCTTATAATAATGACAGTGGTGACCCAAAATGGCGTTTGAGGGGGGGGGGATCATGATACAGATTGCACAGTCGATATTTTCAAGGCAGCGTACGATAAAGGTTTTTAATTTTTTCCTGTTCAGGTTCTTTTTATTTTTCAGGTGGGGGAGGGGGTCATTAACATTTTGGGGGCACTGCCACTTTGGGGAGGGGGCATTGCTAAAGTGTCCTTGCATAAGACATGTAACAGAAAATCAGCCTTTGACCGTCTCGAAAAAGCTAAAACAATTTATTCTAATAGTAGTGGTTTAAGCAGTAATGACCCAAAATGGCGGTTGGGGAGGGGGGGGGTCATGATACCGAGTGCACAGTTGAAGTTTTTAAGATAGTATATGACAAAGGTTTTTAATTTTATTCCTAGGCAGGTTCATTCCATTTTTCAGGTGGGGGGGGGGAGGGCATTAACATTTTGGCAGCCACCGCCTGTTTTTTTTTTGGGGGGGGGAGGTACCCCCTTGCTGATTACGTTGAGACATGCAACAGACATCAGCCATCGACCGTCTCGGAAACACTAAAACAATTCATTCTAATAGTAGTGGCTAAAGCAGTGGTGACCATAAATGGCGCCGAAAAAGGGGATGGGGTCATAATGTATATTACCGCGGTTGCAATTTTTCAGGTGGTTCTTGTCACAGGTGACAGTCGGACTGACATAAAAGTTTTAACTATTTAGTTTTTTTTGGGGGGGTGCTCCCTAATATTATGGGGGGGGGAGCAACGTTTTCTTTAGGGGGGGGAGTGCCCCTTGCCAACGTATCTCAATAGTAAGACATCAGACATAGAGCAACCGTCGACCGTCTCGAAAAGCACTCCAGCAATTTATTCTAATAGTAGTGGTGTAAGCAGTGGTGACCATAAATGGCGATTGGGCGTTGGGGGGATCAAAGCTCAAGATGCGCCGTTGAAAATTTTCAAACGATTTTTGAAAGGGGTTGTCGTTTTTTTTCTGGGGGAGAATCTTCCTGTTCGGGGGGGGGGTATTGCTTAGTAAAATTGGGGGGAACCCCTTTTTTGGGGGGAGGGGGTGACTACTCTTGTGTACTCTGACTACTAAGACATACAATAGCGATCAGCCATCGACCATTTCGGAAATCATTTTAGCATTATTTCCTAAAAAAAAGTTTAAGGGTTGGTGTCCCAAAATGGCGGAAGGGGATTCGGTACCCGCTTTCTACCTACAGGTTTTAAAATGCGCAATTTGGAGCAAAATATAGCTCAGTGCCCTTCGTTGTCTGTGAAAAATCTCAAGATTTTTCAAAGATCTTCCTGCATAATTCTGAAGAAATTCTTAAAATATTTCGAAGATTTTAGGCTTAGCGGCCCAAAACTGCAGAAAATCTTAAAGATATCTGAAGAATATCTTAAGAAAAATCGCGAACTTTGATCGTTTGCCACAACCCCCGGTCCCTTACCCGGCCTGGCAGACCGGGTGATAAATGTTTGCCTGCATATATACTTTCTATTTATACAAAAATTTTTAATGTACCTATGATCGCACTTTTTATGTAGCCAGCTCTTGGTCTATGTAGTCACAAGGATATAAACTAATGATGGGACTTATTTTACGTGTAATAGAGCCGCTATATAGACGCCTTAACGTGTAATGTTTGGAAATACTTGACTCCAGTGCGATTCATTTTACAGGGTGCGAAAGAGAAACTTGCTGATTTTAATTGGATGCTAATTAGCAAGGAGTAGTCAAAAAGGAGTGGGAAGAGTCTCATTTTAAAGAGAGGGTCCTGAAGTTTTGTTATCTCATAATTTAGTTGTTGCCATGTGTTGGACAAAGGAGCAACGAGAGTTCGCCGCCGAATCTTACTTTTCAAATAATCTTTCGGTGGTGGCCACTCAACGTGCCTTCCGAACCCGGTTCAAATTCAGCCCGTTGTTCCCATTCCTGGCTGGGAATCGACTGTTTTGTGGGTGAAAACATTCAGGGAAAGTGAGAGTTTGGCAAACAGAGGCCCAGGAGGTCAACGGATTTCCAGAACCCTAGAAAACGTCGAAAAAGTGAGGGAGTCGTTTTTGCGCTCTCCCAGGCGTTCGGGGCGTAAACACGCTGCTGCTTTGGGGATTTTTGATTGGACACTGAGACGAATTCTTCACAACGAATTCCAGTTTCATCCCTACAAACTTGCTGTGGTTCACCAGTTAAGTGATAACGTCTCCTTGAAAGGTGACGTACCGTGACCGGCCCGCTCTTCCGATTTGACA
This sequence comes from Uloborus plumipes, assembly GCA_038373865.1. Taxonomy (NCBI): domain Eukaryota; kingdom Metazoa; phylum Arthropoda; class Arachnida; order Araneae; family Uloboridae; genus Uloborus; species Uloborus plumipes. The sequence continues at coordinate 6,949 of JAXGGA010007060.1, forward strand.
CTCTGTGACTTTTTTTATGGGGGTATCTCAAATCGATCGTTTACAACGACAATCCCCGGACCCTGCAACGCCTGGAGAACAACATCCGGCTTGCTATCACCAACATCCCATCAGTCGATATGCTCGAAAGAATGCAACAAATCTAGGGTACATGAATGCATCATTAACAGGGGCCGTCATTCTTCCCGATGTAGCTTTTAAATCTAACTAATATAAAAATTCAGAATGGGTACTATATCTTATAAAAAGTAGTAAACTGATACATGATGTACTTTTCCCTTAGTTGACTTTTCAAGTCTGCAAGTTTCTCCGTCGCACCCTGTACCAAGCTTATAACATTTCCGATTTACCTAAACATTGTTTGTAGCTTGCATTTGTATTTAAGGTGTGCAATACAGTTTTTTAGTTTGTCCAGTCAGAAAAAATTGCCATTGTTTACAGAAGTAGCCATTGTGTGTATAGATATGCATTTTAATGTTGAAAAATTCATGAACCAGTGTCACTAAAACACCATACCCGGCCGAAACCCGGGCAGGGCCGGGTACCCGGCTAGTAGTGTATCATATTTTTCTCGAAATAAATAACAACAATTACGAAAAATATGGCTTTTGAATTTATCTCGTAACAGCGCACTTTTTAGCTGCTGTCGGTGTCCTGTTAAATACGGTCAAAATATCACAAAAAAAAAATTTTTATCTGAAAATTGATGCTGAAATGGAAAAGTTCAAACATTTTTTCTTCTAAAAATAAAATTTGTTTTTACTTTGTGTGAAAAAAATATTTCATTGTGCCCTGTAAATGCACACACGTGCATCTAATGAAAAAAGACACTCGGGCCAAAAAAAGTGGGAGGTCAAGAGAAATATGAGGGAGGGGGAAAGAAGAAGGGGGAGTTTCGATGACAGCACATTTAAAGTTTTTTTTTTTTTTTGCTACAATTTGGCTACAATATTGGATTTTAATACTGCTAATTAACTAACTTCTACAAAATGCGGAATATGGCCTCGAAAATCAAAGTGGCTGGTTGATTTTCATCCATTCTTATCAAATAACATGAAAAAATTAAGTTTTTTTTGGAAGTTTCAGCTTTAATTTTATGGTAAAATTAATGAAGTCATTGGAGTAAAAAATCATTTCTCACTCGATTATTACGTTTTAACCTTGAAAAGTGCGGGGGCAGTCGGCCCCCCCCCTACACCCCTGAACTAGCTGCCTATGATTCGAGCTTTCAAAAATTGCTATTATGTCTCCAAATTTACCAAATCGCCCTATCGTCGTCTGCAAAATTTGCCGAGTAAGGAAATTTTAGGGAGGTCGCAATGACCTTCCATTACCTCCCATCTGAGTTCACAGCTCAATTTCCAAACCACAGTCTATTAAAGTGAAACTATTTCTTAGAAAAAATAAACTTTCGGTATCGTCGTGAAATGTAACTTTTGGCCATCACTCATCAACACTTTGCTCCGATTTGGGACGGGTGGGCGATGGGGCTGGAGAGGACCACGTGACTCTTTTAAGTGGTTTAAAGAAAGAGCGGAGGCTTATTAGTAAGTTGCTAAGAAAGAGGATACCTCACTTAAACACATTTACCGCCTCTGTTGAAGAAATTTTTACCATACCCGTTGGGTAGGGAAAATATTCGAGCAGGAACTGGATGACGGAACTGGGTAAGTTAAAAATATTTTGTCTTCAGTCATTTTATATTGTTTCTTAAAAAGGGAACAAGTCGATTCATTCATTTTCAAACTTCAGGAAAAAGTAATTTTAAATACGATGTATTTTGTGCCGAAAAACGAAGGAAAAAATTAATGTATTAGTTTATCCAAGGAAGATAAATAAATAAAAGTAAAAATTAAAATTAAATTGGAAAAAGAAAAGCATTCTAGCGACTGGAATTTTTTTTCATTGTCGAAGAAGAATTTCGCGATAAAAGAAATTAAAAAAAATAAACATTGCAAAAGTTGGTTAAAATTAGTGATGTGCTGGATATCTGTATCCGTACCCGTATCCGCGGAGCTCACCAGGAAAAAAAGATCCGGCTCCGTTTCTTTTTTGGCGGATCTCAAGCGGATCTTTTTTTTTTTTTGCATCATTATTTTTTTTTTAAATAATTTTTGAAATTCTTAAAATAGAAAGCAGTAAAATACTATTAATTTCCAAAAATAAAGTTTTTTATGTTTTATAGGCATGAATTAAGTACTAATGAAGAGTGTATTTAACACAAATATTCAGTATAAATTAAATTATTCATAATGAGATTGATGTTTAAATTTCCGTAATATTTTAATTGAATTAATTATGTTAATAAAGTGTAGATATGTATATATATTTATATATATGTATTCAGTAATGTACTGGATATCCGTATCCGTATACGCGGATATCGTCACTAATGAGCCGTATCCGCGGATCTACATTTTTCCCGATCCAGCACATCACTAGTTAAAATTAAGGCAGTAACTCTAATCCGTTGAATCAAGCATTGCTTCTTGAATATTGTAATTAAAAAATACTGTTCGTTGTTCTCTGTGTTAATTTAAGATTTGAATTAAAAATCGATGTCGAATAAAAATAGAGCTTAAACAATTCTAGTTATCCAAATAATACGTTTTCATGTTCACATTAAAATATACCGTATAAATGCAGGGCTCCATTTATAATTTTTCATGAGAAAAAGCATTGTGATTTCATAAAAAGCAAGGGTAAAATAATATGTTACACACAACAGAGAGTATATCAAAGGATTATTTAGAAGAGCTTCGTTTATCTGGACGGCGTAGCCTAGAAGAGGATAAAGGATCATACCCCCCCCCCCCCCACCTGAAGTAACTTTATTTAAAACATATTTTTTCGCAAGTTGATAGGCAAAATTCGACTGACTATAAACAAAATGAAATACTCATGTTTTCTCATTCCAATTCAAAAGTTCAGTAATTTAATCATTCCTATTTTCTCATTTAACTATCAGCACTGAGGGTTATCTTTTAAAATTAAATTCCGTTTTACGCATTGTATGAACCACTTGTTTTGTTTTTACTCTGTACACACTTATATATTACGAGTTAGAGCGTATAAAACGTATTTACAAATTTTCAAAGACGTATTTACACACAAAACTATCTAGACATGAAATAACATTATTTAGTCACAATTACTTAAATTTCTTAATCTATTGCACATAAGATGAAAAAAAAAAACATTTGAGACGTAAAAACCATTGTATATTTATTATTGGGTCATAAAACAGAGCTCTTATACATTAATATTTTAACTTTGGAAAATAGCTCAATGTGCAATAAACCGCCTACTCGACTATTTCCATCCTTGGACTGCAGTTTCGTGATTATTATGCACTCATCAGCATGGAATAAGAAAGTAACCGAGTTGCAGGCAAAGATCCTCTTATAGAGCAAAGAGAACCAAAAAAAAAAAAAAAAAACTGGTAACTAATGTGAAATTAGAATACCAGCGCTCAATATGTTCGATGATGACAAAAGCACAAATTAGTGACTATCTCCCCCACTCCTATGCATTTTAACTTTATTGAAGGGAATAATACTTACCGTTTGAAAATCAAGTACAGTTTATAACACTATTTACAAATGTTTTTGTCCCTTAACAATATTACTTATACGCGCCTAAGTTAGTGTTTAACATCAAAAGTGTTGACAACAAAAAGCAATTGTAAACACTTTTTTCAAAAATTTTATAACTTGAAAACCATAACTTTTATATTTTGAGGAGCTACTGATGACTATATTTGAAGAAAAAGAAAAAAAAAAAAAAAACGTGATGGAGTAAAGCCGCGAAAGTCGAAGCGCGAAGTGACGAGGACACTTTTTCTTAATTTTTCTTTCGAGCAAACTTCCACTTCTTTTCTGCATTCTTACGACAGCAATCAATCATTTCCACAATAACTTTCTGTGTTGATCTGCCTGAGAGAGAAAATGAGCTAAAATAACCACACTCACTGGGTACTTCATGAGTAACTCAATAAGGGTAGACCTATCAGTGGATGAACATTAAAGGGCAATTTCGTTCTCAAAAAATCGTAACATTGTTAAAAATTAGCGTTTGGCACATGACAGAAAAAACATTTTAGTTGAAGCACGTAAACTATTTAAAAAAAATCTGGTATGGACCCCACACTACTTCCTTTTACGTGTAAATTTCTTAGTAGTTGCCTTAAGTGTTAAAAAAAGTGCTTGGAGTGAGCAAGGTAACAATAAATATTTACTCCCCTAATCTACCACGAAACAATGCAAAAAATATTTTACAATGGTTATTTTTCTAAATATTGCTGATTTTAATATCATTTAGTGAATTTTTCGCAAAATATCGCCAATAGCGCCAAGTTGAACCCAAATTCAAAAAATAATTTTTTCTCCAAATTTGTCGCCAACTTGGCGATATGTCGCCAAGTTGGCTTCAAACACTTGGCGACCGAAAGCTTGGCGACATGTCGCCAAGTGGTGGCGCCAATTCATATCACTTGAGTCTGTATTGAAATTAACATTGATTTACCCCAAAAAAGGGGTAAAAGACCCCTTTAGGAACATTCGAATGCAATCACAAGGGGAGGTGCACAACTAGACCCCCCTCAGAGCCTACATACCAAGCTAGAAGTTTCTACGGCATATAGTTTTTGAGTTATGCGAGCCACATACGCACATACATCCGCACATACGTACATACAGACGTCACGAGAAAACTCATCGTAATTTACTCGGGGGTAGTCGAAATTGATTTTTCGGCTGTTTGTATGTTGTTAGGTACATATGCACGTGCTGACAGGTCGAAAAAACTACGCGACATTCACTCAGGGGTGAGCAAAGTCAAAATTTAGACCGAAATTTGAGTGAAGATCACAATACTTCCTTTACTACGTAAAAGGAAGTAAAAAGGATAATTTTTGCGGTCCTGAGTCAGGCATTTTTGGGGCTTGAAATGGAAAAAAGTGTACCAACTACCCTGCAAAAAATAAGCTGTTGTTTTTACAGTATAATGCTGGCAGCCGAGGTTCCAATTTAAAACTGTAAAATGAGCAGTAATAAACTGTAAAACTAGAAATTTTACAATTTCTTACTGTAAAGCTAGTAATTTTAGTTTGTTGCCATAAAATTTAATTGTATTATACTGTAAAACCAACAGTGTAGTACTGGCAGCAGAGGTTCCAGTTTAAAACTGTAGAATGCACGGTAATAAACTGTAAAATTAGCATTTTTACAGTATATTACTGTAAAATGAGCAATATTTACAGCTTACTGTATAAACAACATTCATATTTTACAGTGTAAGTGAATGAAACCCTCAATCAGAGAATGAGCGCATCCTTATCTGTGTAGAACAGTGGTGGCCAACCCGCGGCACGCGTGCCACAATGTGGCACGGCAGACTAGTAACAGTGGCACGCGAAGACTTTTTGAAAAAAATCCAAAATTGAGGAAAAAATGTTGATCTCAAAAAAATTGAAAAAAACAAAAACCCTTAAACTGATACATATAATGATATTATGACAATTAAGTGTCAAGAGTCTGGCTTACAAATTGTCTGAACTACAATATTGCTAGGGCTAGCAATTCTAGCAGCATAATCTCATCGGCCAATGATCGGCTATTCATTGAAATCCGATGAAATTCTCATCGGCAGATGATCGGATTAAGGAGTTCTCATCGGGAATTGCTCCAATATGTCTCATCGGCCAAACAGAATCCGAGCAGGAAAATCCGATGAGTTTTGCTCGAAATAAGATGAGATTTGGAGCAATTTACGAGCAGTACAGTCCCGTGCCGATGAATTTAGGATCAATTTTGGATGCTCGGCTTATTTTCATCGGGAAAGTTGATCAGAAGGATATCACTTTCCGACGAAAAGTAGCTCATCGAAAACCGTGCTCGGATACTGATCGGAACGATGTCATCGTGCGTTACGGGATCAGTTTACGAGGAGTTCGATGATCGGCCGAGCAAAATCCGATGAGTTGATGCTACTTGGGGAAGTACTTAGCGTTAGCTTCGGACATCCAACGAAAGTTGTGACACTACAGACAATGCTTTGTAAAGAATATATATTCTTAACACGAATGAAACTTTCGATGCTGCAGAATGGATTCTTGATCGGCAATAGTTTCAGACACGGGTGGGTGATGAAATTTTTTTAAAAAAGTTAACTCTGCAAGTAAAATTAAGAAACCAGATTGTACAAAATTCGGTGTGGTTGCACAAATGAAGACCCTTAAATTGTTTTTGTTACATTACTTAAAAACAGTTTGGGAAAAAAAAACTTCAAACGGGTCATCGAATTATCTATCCCAAAGTTCCTTGCCAAGGAATGAGACTCTTTCTCTGTTGGTGACCCTATAGCTTTCACTGTATTAACAAACTACGAATTAGAGCTCTGAATGTTTTGTGAACTTTTCCCAGGAGAAAGATGAGAGCATGGTAAGTTACTCCTTCATTAAAATGTGCAATAGCTATCCAAAGAAAAAATAGTCATAAGATTTTAGAATTTTAGGGAGTGTGTTTTTAAAATATCTGGAAGGAAAGCAATGAGGACTTGCTACTTAGAAATGGAGAATAGCAAATTAATTTAGCTAGGGTGAGTTCTGGTAAGTGCGTACCCTTTTTTGCAAAGTTCATGTTCTCAGGGATGCTGCTCTGTTGAAAAATCTTGTACACTTACAATTTTTTTTTAGTTTTCTTTCCAGATCCTTTACTAAGATTTTCAAGCATATAATATGTCAAATAAACCATAAGCATAGGTTTTGTGACCTGGTTTATGACACCTATTCTAAGATACGCACTTTCCCTACCTAGCGGGGTAAGTGCGTCCACCTTAAATTATGTGAATATGAGCCGTAAAAAACTTCTGGCCCATATTAAATATGTTAGGTAGTTGCCTTGGGATAATTCCTAATACTAGAGATCAGCACTTGCTTGCATGGATGAAACGCAATCAGTGATATTCCACGTGTCTTGCGAACAACTGTGATTTGAAGATTGAGAGAGTTGTGTCTGTGATTCTTCCTCTGTCCTTTTAATAAGACCAAGTGAGCAAATGTAAGTTGTTTTTATTTAGTAATAATCATTCATAGTCTACATAGCTCATTTTGGTTAAATACATTAATCAGTCTGTGTTTAAGCCAGGGTTCGCACTTACCCCTTCTTAAATGTAAGATGAGACATGTGCGTCCAATAGCTTTGTTGTAAGTGCGTACCCCTGTGATTTTCTTTAATTCTATTTGTATAGTAGATCGTTAGGTGACCTGAGTGAACAATTCGTTTTTTCTTTTTTTTTTTTAATAAATACGGTTTTAAAATATTTTTCTTATTAGAATCAGCAGCAGTAAGAAAAAACACAAAATAAAGAGCAAAAAAAAAGAGAATAATTGATCATGATGTGATACTTTTACTTTTTTTTTCTTGTACATTCAAACAGTTTTTCACAAGGTGTTCTTTAATTTTCTTAAATATAATTTATTCATTACTCCACCTTCGTTTTTTTAATCAGTTGGTTCCTTATTTAGTGTTTCACTTAATTTTATTGCTTCATTTGTCATTCTGGTTTAAATTAAGTATAGCTCATGATCGCTATTTTCAACGAAAAATTTACTGACTGATATCTAAAAGCCAATATATTTCAGAAGTAATGAATAAAATTGAAATCTTATGCCGCATTCAATGTTAATATAAATACTTGATGGAAATGACGTCGGATTTATAATCGGTTTATAAAAGAGTTATAAGCGAAATTAAAGGTGAATTACGATAGTCTGTTTTTCCACGTAATGGTACACACTTGCCTCATCATAATGGTATGCACTTGCTTCGCATAATAGTACGCATATGCCTCATGATAGTGAGTTACTTGCCCCATCATAATGGTACGCACTTACCCCCACCTTACTTTAAAGAAAGGGAAAGTGCGTACCGTCATATAAACAAATTTTAGTTAGAGTATTTGATCAAAATACCCCATGTATGTTATTAGTAGCTATTACTTAAAAGAAACAACTTGAATTTCTTGACTTCAATTGCTTGGTATGACTACAAGAGAAACTGAAACAAAACCTTCTCAATCTTTACTTAAGAGTTTTTTTGAAGACATTTAAGTTATCCCTGATTGTGTTTCGTCTATTGAATCCAGGCCTGAATTCTACCTATTGAAATTATCATTAGACAGTTATCTAACATAGTCGATGTGTTGCAGAAGCCATTTCAAGACAGTGTTTATATAATTCCCAGTGGACGCACTTACCCCGTGGACGCACTTACCAGAACTCACCCTATGTCATCTCTTAATATCCTGCGTTTAAGTAATTTAAAATTAATATTGTACAAAAAAAGTTTCTTAAACCAGTAGAGGCCATCTACATTCTTTTATGATGAAACTTCAGTTTCTTTCTCTCTACTTTGTAGAAAAAAGAATAAAACATTAAAAATTAATATTGAAAGTATCAACCGAAATTTAATAATGTTCCAATGATATATGGACGAAACTTTACACCGATTTTAAGTATTCATTTAGTGTTAGGTTTGATGATTTTCAGGATCATAAAAAAAATGCTGATCTTTTCAAATTCTTTGATCACCAATGCAAAAGGTCAGTAATTCCGATTTGGATTTCAGAAGGGTAACAAGTAGTGTCTTGCAGAGAAATAAACAAATATAAGAGCTTACTTCAACAGAAAGTCACCCACGTTGTACAGAAATTTGGAAATTTGTAACAACAAAAATTTTTTCACATTTATACACTTTATCTGTCTGATGCTGTAGTAGATTTGGTTAAAAATACGCTTCTAAACAAATATTTTTTTGTTATGAATACAGAAAAATCGAAATACCGTTAAATATTAATTTATAGTACTTAAAACACTTTGACTTCTTAGGATTCTCAAGAACTAATCCTATAACTAAAGACTTGGTAAAAAAGATACAGACTCATAAACCACATTAAGTTCAGACTGTTTAATTTTTAGAATAGAATGTTTGATGTTATTTGTTTCTATTTTAAGCATAAGTCAACTGACAGAACCTATAAAAGTGTTTACTAACGATAACTCTTAAGTTCGAACTTGTTTTATCTTTATTATTATTTAGATTTAATTTCCTAAGATTTAGGAGAAAAAATATTTCATTTGAGTAAGAATAACATAGTCAGCCAACATAAAATCTATTTTTAACTTTTTAAAAAATTTCAGTTTGTTGGAAAAATACAATGTGGCACAATGAATTTTTTCTCTTCAGAAAGTGGCACTCTCCCTAAAAAGCTTGGCCACCCCTGGTGTAGAAGGAAGTTACTGCTGCCAATTCATCCGAGAAAAACTTTTAAATTCTTGCTTTAATTATTATTATTTAGTTACGAGTTGTTCATTTACTATCCTACCCTGCCAGCATCATGTCCAAACAATGTTGCATATTTTTAGTCACTATCCCAATTTCAATCAGATAGGTACGTTTTAAATATTTTAATCATTTTTATCTATCTTTGAAGGAGTTGCAGGTGAGATGCGCCCCATTTCAAACTGTTCTCCTTTCTTCAGGAGATTGGTTTCTCCTTTTTAATTTAGTGTATGTTTCATCACTATGCGTTTTTACCTTTTTCTTTTTATTGTTAAAAAATATTTTGCAGGGTTGTTTTTTTTAATCTTTTTTTTTTTTTTTTTTTTTAATTTTGAATTTTGTTTGTGTGTTTCTCCCGGTTTGATGTCTAAGAATTCCAGAGGTTTTGTGTCTTATATTTTAAAATATCCTTTAACCATTACCCGTCATTCTGCTTAGTAGAATAAATAAACAATCGTTTGGCGAAGCATAGCCCCTTAAGAGCTCTTGCGCCAGTAAATCCTAACAATCCAACCAACCAACCAACCAACCAACCAACCAACCAACCAACCAACCAACCAACCAACCAACCAACCAACCAACCAACCAACCAACCAACCAACCAAACAAACAAACAACCAAACAAACAGCCAAACAAACAAACAACCAAACAAACAGCCAAACAAACAAACAGCATCATGTATTTCCGAAACCTTGATAATCAAGGCTCAACGAACTAACATTCTTAGGAGGAGGGAATTTTTGAATTTTTGCCGAATGAAACTCCGAATTTTACTGATTGATAAAATACAAATAGTACGGGTCATTATTCCATGTGAAATCAACAAGCCTTAAAACTTGACCATCACCAATTTCAAAAAAAAATCATAGGGTTGAATACGTCTATAAAGTGATACAAAAAATGATTTTTAAACATTTTTTCAGCTGTTAGTTTTTTGTGAGGAACCCTCTAAAAAACTCGAAAAATGGCAAAAAGTCGAATTTTGGTACATACAAAGATTCAATTTTCTCAGCTTCTATTGCAGCTAAAGTCTTTTGTTATATGTCATTTTAAAGCTCTTTAAACAAGCTTTCATATGATATGTGACTTGGCAAGGTTTCATGATGTTAATATTTCAAGGTCACCGAAAGCATTATTTGACCTTGAATATATCAAAAAGGGTATTTTTTAAAAATCTGAAAAAAATATATTTCTTACTTCCCAATGTAGTGCATATGTGGTAAAAATTTCAGAATGGGACAGCGATGGGATCTGGATTAAAAGGGACATAGACTTTTTACACTCTTACCACTTTACTGCAATGCCTATGGCTCCTGAAGATATATAATACAGAAATATTGCAAAATGTGAAATTCTATTTGTAAGTGACGGTTGGCATATTCCAGTTCTTGTTTTTAGAGGTTATAAATCATTCCTGTAGCGTTTCTTATAGGATCTACTTTCGAAAAAATAGCACTTATAGGCACATTGAAAACATTTTCAAAATCAGGATAGTAGAAAGAGCTTGAGGGTCTATGAGGATGCAACAGCTTAATTTTTACATTTTGATTTTCTTCAGCTGTGTCTAAGAAGCACCCTATTCACCAATATCCATTATGCCTGGCCTGCAGGTCAAGAATCCAACCATTTCTGAGCAATGAAGATCGCCCTTGACAGTTGTAGTACGTTCAATGCTTATAGTGTTGGAAAATGAATATGTTATCACTTGCATCTGATTCCTATTTAATGGCATGAAACAACGAAGACTCTGAGTGCCTGGTATTGTTCTTGCTGTCATTTTTTCTGGATTTCAGAATCTCTTCTTCCTGTTTATAATAATCTTCAGTTGTGCAATATTGAAAATTTATTGATTTGATATGCTCATTGGCCCAATCAAACAACTGTCGTGGTGTCATGATTTGATTGTCATAAATCATTTTTGCTGACTGGCTCTAGAAAAAGGTGAACTGCTATTGCGCCATGAGTGATGCAGTCTGAAATTATAACAAGATATATATTCATAAATTTTCTTATTGTTGAATCTTGAAAATGAATAATGCCACCAAACCAAGTTTGATCTATTACTTCTCTGATGGAGCTGCCTCACAGTACAGAAATAGACTGAATTTCCTTAAAATGAGTTATCATGAATCAGATTTCGGGATTAAAGCAGAGTGGCATTTTTTTTGCCACATCCCATGGTGTGCCTTATAAATTTTTGCTTTCGAAAGTGGACCCTAAGAGAAACAATACAGGAATGATTTATAACCTCTCAAAATAAGAATTGGAATGTGCCAACCGTCACTTATAACTAGCATTTCACAGTTTGCAATATTTCTGTATTATATATCTTCAGGAGCCATAGGCATTGTAATAAAGTGGTAAGAGTGTAAAAAGTCTATGTCCCTTTTCATCCAGATCCCATAGCTGTCCCATTCCGAAATTTTTACCACATATACACTACATTGGGAAGTAATATATATATTTTTTTCAGATTTTTAAAAAATACACTTTTTGAGATATTCAAGGTCAAATAATGCGTTCGGTGACCTTGACATTTTTACATCACGAAACCTTGTCAATTCATATATCACATGAAAGCTTGTTTAAAGAGCTTTAAAATGACATAAACAAAAGACTTTAGCTGCAATAGAAGCTGAGAAAATTGAATCTTTGTATGTACCAAAATTCGACTTTTTGCCATTTTTCGAGTTTTTTAGGGGGTCCCCCACAAAAAACTAACAGCAAAAAAAAAAATTTTTTTTAATCATTTTTTTGGATCACTTTATAGACGTATTCAACCCTATGATTTTTTTTGAAATTGGCGATGGTCAAGCGTTGAGGCTTGTTGATTTCACATGGAATGACTTAATAAGAAGACACGTTTAACATCATTATGAATATTGTAACGAGTCCGTAGCACCTTCAACTTTCTTTAAATGAACATTCCAATCTTGAGGAAGTAACTATAAATTTATTTACAAGTATTTACACTATTTACAATAAGAGCAGAAAACAATTGCTAAACATCCAGCAATTAGATAGCAAAACAGTACACTGTACTCTCGACAGTAACTCAGCACCACGTATCAAACGTGAACAGTAATTAAGCAATTACAAAAGCGAAACAACCATTCGCCAAGCGAACGAAAACGAGCATCTCCAGATCAAATCTGAAAACAACTAACTGACTTGTGTTCAAGGCCAGCTATTTATACACGGAAAGAATTCCCGACAACTTTCTAGTAATATCTGGAATATTCCAAATCATTCATAACTTTAAACAATTCATTCAAGAAAACGCTAGAAATAAAAAGAAAAACACCACTCCGAGCGAAATTTTCTTCACGCTTATTAAAGTTAGGGCAAGTGTAAAAACTACAAAGTGTTACGGGGCCGGTATACAAGTGATAAAAGTGATATCTTCAGATACTTTTGCAACATGACGTCAGATAAAACCAAAACTAATGAAAATGATGCAAGGCAGGAAAAACAACAACTATTTACCAGATTTGTAACATTGCCCCCTTCCCAAGGACTGCACGTCCCGGGCAGTACAATCCCCAGAAAGGAAGCAAGGGAAGACTTACAGATGCACACATTACATGATGACCAATCATAAACATGATAAACAATAACAATGAGAACATGAAAGAAATAATAACATTGATAAAGTAATATTCCAAACAATTAAAGGCGAAAGTTATTTACAAAATTTACAAACAAGTTACCATGGTAGCTTTAGATTTACTTTACGAACTATGGCCATAGTACGGGGCTAGCCGATCATAATGGACAACCTTTGGTTTTGAATGTGATGACTTCTGGATCCTCACTACGACGTCGTTCAGCCGGTGGAGGACTGTGTAGGGTCCATCCCAATGCGACTGCAATTTGGGTGATAGACCTTTACGTCGGATGGGATTCCATAGCCATACCTTGTCACCTTCTTGAAAGTCATGGCCAGTGGACCTTGTGTCGTATCGGGTCTTCATCTTCTCCGTCGCGATGTTGATTCGCTCCCGTGCGAAGTGATGAACGTCCTCCAACCGGGCCTGGAGATCCTGGACGTACTCCTCAGGCGATGAAGGCGCATCTGGAGGGAGACCGAAGACGAGATCACAAGGTAGCCGAAGCTCTCGGCCGAAGAGCATCTGTGATGGGGAATATCCAGTGGTCTCGTGGACAGCACTGCGGTAGGCCAGCAGGAACAGAGGAAGTTTCTTGTCCCAATCCTGTTGATTTTTGGAGACCATAAGCGAGAGATTATTAAGGATTGTCCTGTTGAATCTCTCCACCATGCCGTCCGATTGTGGGTGTAGTGGTGTCGTTCGAGTTTTCTCAATTTTGAGGATTTTACATAGGCCCTTAAATACAGCAGAGATGAAGTTTCTCCCCTGATCGGAGTGGATCTGCAAAGGTGTCCCATATCTCGAGATCCAATGCTGGACTAGAGTCTCTGCTACAGTGGTAGCTTCTTGATCCGGAATGGAATATGCTTCGGGCCATTTGGTGAAATAGTCAATGGAAACGAGGATGTATTTGTTCCCATCAGTAGTTTTCGGTAGAGGACCAAGAATGTCGATCCCGATTCGTTCGAAAGGAGCTCCTACGTTGTAAAGATGTAGCTTTCCGCGGCCTCTTCTCTTCGGTCCTTTACGGGCAGCACAGGCGTCACAAGAATGACACCACTTCTCTACGTCATCCTTCGCCTTGCTCCAGAAGAAGCGTTCTCGAACCTTGCAGAGGGTTTTCAACACACCAAAATGTCCTCCAGTCGGACTACTGTGCAACTCCTTTAGAACGTCTGGAATTCTTGATCTGGGAAGGAGTAACTGCCATTTGAATGCTTTACCATCGTCAGATTCCCATTTCCGATACAGGACGCCATTTCGCAGCTGGAGAGAGTTCCATAGAGCCCAGTATCTTTTCGTTGCAGGACTGTAGATAGAAATGTCTTGCCAACTAGGTCGCCGACTGTCTTTTTCCATTAACTCTATGATAGGCTTTAGGTCTGGGTCTTCAAGCTGATCTTTTCTTACTTGGTCGTCACTCCATGGATCAGGATCTGAAGATGATGAAGTAGCAGTAACTTGACAGGCAGTAGGGATTGTCGTCCCGTACTGTTTCTCAATTCGGGAGCAATAATGGCAGTTCTCGGAACAAGGTCTTCTTGATAATGCGTCAGCATTACCGTGTGACAAACCTTTTCGGTGCTTAATCTCGATGTCATATTCCTGGAGCCGCTGTATCCACCTGGCTACCTGGCCCTCTGGATTCTTGAAATTCAAAAGCCAAGTTAAAGAGGCATGATCGGTCCGGAGCAGGAATTTACGGCCGTAGAGGTAATGATGGAAATGTTCTACAGCTTTAACTATGGCGAGCAATTCCTTTCTCGTGACACAATAATTTCGCTCCGACTTGGATAAGCATTTGCTCCAGTAGGCGATGACATGTTCGTTACCGTCTATTTCTTGAGATAAAACAGCTCCAACGCTCTCGTGGCTCGCATCAGTGTCAAGTATGAAGGATTTTCCAGGCTGAGGATAAGAGAGAATAGGCGTTGATGTTAAAGCCTCCTTCAGCTGTAGAAATGCATCCTCGCATTCTTTGGACCATTCAAATTTTTGTTTACTCTCCGTCAGCTTATGCAAAGGTCGTGCAATGTTGGAAAAACCCTTCACAAACTTCCTGTAGTACGTGCAGAGCCCCAGGAAACTTCGCAGCTGATGGACATTTTCGGGGCGGCTCCAATTCTTGACTGCTGACACCTTGTCTGGATCTGTTCGTACACCCTCTGAAGAGATAATGTGACCAAGGTAGTTCACCTCACGGCGGAACAAGTTACATTTGGACGGGCTTAACTTCAAGTTGGCTTCCTTAAGCTTTTGCAGCACCTTCCTAAGATTAGCCAAATGTTCCTCAAAACTGCGTCCTATGATGATGATGTCATCCAAGTAGACAAGACAGGATTCATAAGAGAGTCCTCGTAGCACTGATTCCATAAGACGCTCGAACGTGGCTGGTGCATTGCAGAGGCCAAACGGCATCACTTTAAACTGCCACAAGCCTTGTCCGGTTGTAAACGCCGTCTTCTCTCGGTCGTCGGGGTGTATCTCCACCTGCCAGTAGCCGCTCTTTAAATCCAGGGTCGAAAACCACTTGTGTCCGGAAAGGGTGTCCAGAGTGTCATCGATCCGTGGAAGAGGGTAACTATCTTTCTTGGTGATGTCATTCAGGCGTCGGTAATCAACACAAAATCTTGTGGAGCCGTCTTTCTTTCGGACCAAGACGATAGGGGATGCCCAAGGACTGGATGAGGGTTCGATGACATCATTCTCCTGCATCTCTTTCAAGAGGATCTCAACCTCTTCCTTCTTGGCGAACGGTAGTCGTCTTGGATGCTGCTTGATAGGGGGATGATCTCCAGTGTCGATCCTATGCTGCGTTAAACTCGTGCGACCAACATCTTCGGATGTAGATGAAAACACCTGCTTGAAGTTGTCCACCAATTTTTCCGCAGCGTATCTTTGATCCTTCGATAATGCTGCACTCCCAATTAATTTCGAAGTCAAGGATTCGGAAGACACAGTCTCAGAGGAATCAATTCTTCTGATGATGCAGTTTACGGGAGTACAAGTTGCCAACACTTCTCCTTTCTTGATATTCCTCGGTCTTTCACTTACATTGGCGACTCTCACAGGAACAGCATTCCTTGAAAGGTCCACAAGCGTAGATGCCACTAGTACTCCTTTTGGGCTATTACTCTGGTTAGGATATTCAATTAGGCCGAATTTAAAACTGTTATTTTCCTTGATGGAGCCAGGTATTAGTATTTCTGATCTTGGGGGAATCAGTGAATCAGTTTGGGCTATTATTTGATGAGCAGATTTTAAGTTATTTTCGGTATTGAAAATTACTATGTCTTCCCTCATCGAGTGCAGCTCATTATTTTTAAGGTCGATAGAAAAATCAAATTTTCTCAAAAAGTCCAGTCCGAGAATGAAGGGATCTGTAATGTCAGCGACGAATGCCGTGTGATGGTAAGTGGCGCTTCCAAACATTATTTCTAAGTTCACTTTTCCTTCAATCTCAATTTTGTCACCTGTCACAGTTTGAAGAGTAACGCAGGGCGGCGTCCATAAGATCTTGAGTCCAAATTGACGAGCCACATCAGCCTTAATAATGGTAACGTTGGCTCCTGTGTCCACAATCATTTCGCAGGGAAACCCATTCACATAAGCGTAAATGAAGAGTCCGTTGCAGCCGCCACTTCTTGGGGAAATCTGGAAAACTTTGGGAGACTTCTTCTTTTCTTGGCGAGCTTCGCAGTTCTTTCGTACGTGGCCCTCACCGCCACATTTCCAGCACTTCAGTGGTTGTTTACTTTGGTCCTTGTGAGCCGTAATCTTCTTCAGGGTCCCCGAGAGTTCTTGGATTTGTCGCTTAATTTCCAAGAGACAAGTTGAGTTCGAATCCGGAGCACGCACTTCCACGCCCCTGATTGAATGGCGATCCTTGCGGGACGTTTGCTGTGCAGCCTCGAACTTCATTGCGTAGACAAGACCGGATTTAAGATCTTTAATGTCCGCCATCCGGAGAGCCGTCTGAATTTCTGGATTTCGCACTCCATCTATGAAGTAGTTCAGGGCCAGGCTATCGCGAACACCCGAAGGACAGTCCGAGAAGGCGAGATGGGAAAGCCTCTCAACGTCTGCTGCAAAAACTTGTAGAGTCTCTCCAGCCCTCTGGAGTCTGGATTTCAGCTGGAGTTGGCTTATTTCTTTTTGGCATACTTCGCCAAAGCGAAGCTCCAGGGCCGATGATAAGGCTTCGAAGTCATGGTGCTTGTCCTCTGGGAAGGTCTGTAGTATATCAGCTGCATCCCCTCTCAGCGAGGCTGCAAGTTGACAGGCTTTCGTGGAAGAGTCCCAGGAGTTTGCTTCTGCAACGATGAGGAACTGCTTCTTGTAAATATTCCACGAGGTCTTCCCGTCAAACGTGGCCAGTTTGATGGATGGACGAGAAGTTCCAGCTGCAGCTACACAGTCACTTGAGTTGTTGGAGGATGCTGATAACTTTGATTCAATTTCTTTAATTTTCTTTTCCATATGGTTTTCTACTGTGGTGATTCGGTTCTCAACGCTGTCAACTTTTTCTTCTAGAACCTCCACTTTATTTTCTATGTTGGTAAATTTAGTTTCCACCAAACTTTTCATTGACGTTAGATCGCTCTTAATTTCTTCTTGACTTGAAGTTATGCTCGCGGTTAAATCACTCTTTAATTGTTCTTGATTTGTTGCCAGATCATTTTTTAATTGTTCTTGATTCGCAGCCATGTCATTTTTTAATTGTTCTTGATTAGTTGCCAGATCAATTTTTAATTGTTCTTGATTCGCAGCCATGTCATTTTTTAATTGTTCTTGATTCGCAGTCATGTCACTTTTAACAGCGTTGATCGCATCAAGGAGTTTTTGCAGTTGTTCCTCCATTGCTCGAGTAATCACCATAAAATTCCGAAGTCAAAAAGTCCTTGGGAAGAAAAGTCCAAGTTCACAGATAATTCCAAGAAAGTCCTTGAAGATGCCCCACGTTGGGCGCCAAAATTGTAACGAGTCCGTAGCACCTTCAACTTTCTTTAAATGAACATTCCAATCTTGAGGAAGTAACTATAAATTTATTTACAAGTATTTACACTATTTACAATAAGAGCAGAAAACAATTGCTAAACATCCAGCAATTAGATAGCAAAACAGTACACTGTACTCTCGACAGTAACTCAGCACCACGTATCAAACGTGAACAGTAATTAAGCAATTACAAAAGCGAAACAACCATTCGCCAAGCGAACGAAAACGAGCATCTCCAGATCAAATCTGAAAACAACTAACTGACTTGTGTTCAAGGCCAGCTATTTATACACGGAAAGAATTCCCGACAACTTTCTAGTAATATCTGGAATATTCCAAATCATTCATAACTTTAAACAATTCATTCAAGAAAACGCTAGAAATAAAAAGAAAAACACCACTCCGAGCGAAATTTTCTTCACGCTTATTAAAGTTAGGACAAGTGTAAAAACTACAAAGTGTTACGGGGCCGGTATACAAGTGATAAAAGTGATATCTTCAGATACTTTTGCAACATGACGTCAGATAAAACCAAAACTAATGAAAATGATGCAAGGCAGGAAAAACAACAACTATTTACCAGATTTGTAACAATATGAATACATAAAAAGTTTAAAATAATGGCACTTTTGTATTGCTGTTTGTAAATTTCCCGAATCGTCAGAGAAAATTTGTCGAATAAGAACTTTTGAGAGGTCATAGTGCTCTCCTGTGACCTTCCACTAGGGCGCTTGCATTAAGAGTGTGATATAAAGTTTTAAAAAATAGGAAAAATAGAAAAGAAACAAGAAACTAAATTGACTTTGAGACAAAAATTACGTTGTAATTCAATTTTGCGAAGTATTAACGCTTAAAACGACTTAAAATTATTCAAAAATTTATGATTAATTTCTTCTAAAATCGGGATTTATTGTTCTTGCATCCCAAATGTATACATACAGCATTTGGAAGCAGTTGCTTTAGGAATCAATCAATTTTTGTGCAAAATTTTACGTAAATTCATCAAGAGATTGTATATCCGTCAAACAAACGAATTAACCCACAACAGGTATTCAAAGCAAAAGGTATTATAAGCTGATTTATTAGTTATTAGTAACTCCATTGCCTAGTGCCTTAAAAATAAAACTTGTTAACGCATATTCTACAATCAGGCTTAAAAAGAGGGGGAAAATAGTGTAAAATGTTCCATTTAACGTCTAGAAAAGTAATTTTATGACTCAAAATTTAAATTAAAATCTCTTTGTGCTTTTGTTTTCAATTCCAAAAAGAAAAAAAACATGTAATTCCTGAACGTCAAAGGACCTTTGCACCCAATTCTGCAAAGATCCAATTTAAGCTATGGATCGGTACAGGAAACATACACGCAAACTCACTTACATCCACTTATATATTAATTCTAGAAAAATAAAAGATTCCAGATTTGATGAAGGAAAATATCGTTGGGAACATTGCCTTTTAGATTTTAGTTTCAAATGTACAGGAAATTGCTTCCCTTGAAGCAACCACTTTTCTTGAAAGAATCACGATTGTGACAGTTGACCCGCACTATGACCCCAATTATATTTTGTGGTTCTCTAATCTGTCATAGTTACCATCTTAGGTCTACAGCTATAGCATTCGTCAACGCGTGAAAGAAGTTTTTAGACTAAAGAACTGTCATTTTTTAATGAGTCACAGAGGGACGAAGTTTGTGAACAGTGCACTGACTCAAAGCTTCACTTTTTATGAGTCTTTACGAACACCTACGTAAAAACATTCGATTCCATCCGCAGGACGTTAAAAAATGAAGTTGTACTTCCGAATATTTCTCGAGTAATTCTTATGTAACAAATTTTTTGAAACTCTGCATTACATGCAAGTAATATCCATTCAAAATGCATTTATTATTATAAACTCTTTAAACACACTATTATTTTAAAATTTACAGATAAAGAGTGTTTCATAAAACATTCCTTTATTTCATATACTGTCTGCCCCGCTTAAACGAATATTGAAGGTTCCAAGAAATATTATTCGATTAATCGGGGTATTTGTTTAAGCGGTGATCATTACGTCAATGACATGGGAAATAGTCAGTTAGGAGATAGTTTATTCGTATAAGCGGGGTATTACAAGCGTTTATCCTTTATCTGATTAAGCGTGGCCGACAGTATTTTTAAAATGCCTTTCTTAATTTCAAGGAAATGGTACGTGTAAACAATGTGTTTTTCGACAATTATAAATTTAATCGAAATTTTGCTTGAAAGAAAAGATTTCTTTAAAGCAATACATGAATGTCATTTTTTTTAAATATGAATTAAGTACATTTACATTACATTTAAAATGGAATTAGGGTTTTCTATAGTGAGTAATTTTGCATAAGTTTAAAATTTCATTATTTTCCTCATTTCGAACTTAAAATTCTAATCGCTCTGCCTGTACGTGTTTAATTTAGACAAATTAATTTCTTCAAACTGAAAATTTGCTACTTTACAATTCAAAAAAATTATAACTGCAGCATATTATTACAGTAACAGAAAACAAGTGCATATAAATATCATCATATCTACAAAGAACTAATATTTCACAATAGCCTGGATAGATTTTCTAGGCTGGTAAAGTATCAAAAGAGATTGTTTTTATTTTTCAATTTATGAACAATTATTTTTTTCTTAAAAATACATAATTCTTTAATGCTGTGCGTCAGTTTTTAAATAATTAGGGGCCCCTTAGGAAGATGAGGCCCTAGTACCAGGCCTAGTTGGCCTGTGTCATAATCAGGCCCTGAATACGGGATTAATCATTGGTAGTTTGGATGGCGAGCTTTTATTTCCTATCCTTATTTTGAAAACAGCAATTACTAAGCTGTATTTCTTACTTTTCATGCAAACAGGACAAATAAAATGGGATTAGCAAATGCTTTCTCTCCAAACACCCAAGAAAAACCCTCTTCCTTTTTAGAACCATCTCTTTACGGCCGCGTCCCGTGACCTACTCCGGTTGCAAAACACAATAATTTACAAGTCTATATGAATCCAGTGGGCAGTCCCGTAGGCCGATCAGTTCCAGCGCTAATTGTCTCTTCCGGGGTTGGCTTTTTTACTTTTTTCAATCGGTACTTAATAGAAAGGGTTGGGGTTACCAAACTCACGATTTCTAATGAAGATAGCGACCCTAATTATTTTAAATACTCTTCTAATCGACGCTCATTCGTCCCTTCTGTCTTGCAGACGCACTCAGAATTTAAGTGAAGTTGGCAAAAAGTAAACAAGGTTGTCCGTGAGTTGACGTAACAGATGCGAAAGGGTTTGTTGTCGTAAACTCCCACAGGATTTTTGTGGCACTGACACACCTTAGCAACATTTCATTACCTCTCTTTTTTTTAACCACTGTTTTCCTCGCTACCCGCTTAAGGTCACTTAGTGCATGATTTAGACTTAGTGTCTCCTAGTGGTTGTTTCAAATGACTGAATCTTACAGATTGAACTCGGAAAGTACTGTGCTAAGTATACAGCTCTATCTGTTTAAAGTCACTTAGTGGGTGATTTGGAGTTGTTCTAGCTGCTGTTTCAAACGAGCGAAGCCCATGGATTAACCTCAAAACGTATTCTGATAAGTATAATTCAATGTTTAAGCTATCTAGTTGATTAATCTAAATTCTAAAATCATTAATTTATCTTTGTGCCGATTCAGACACCTTTGCCTCACTTTTTACATTTTAGTTTATTTGAATTGAGGGGAAGGGGGAGCTAGATGTCTCAGGGACAAATTTTGCTGACGAGTTCAAAAAATAAGATTTCTGCTTTTTCTGATTTTAAAATATGCAATACTATTTAAAATATTTAGCGGCACAAAAGTCATTGGGACTGACTCAAAGATACCTGAATGATTGAACTGAATATGTGACTGCAAAAACTTAGGCTTGGTAGAGATTGTTCTTTTATTTCTACTTAAACTTTTCCAACCTTCGAAGTTATATCTCTAAAAATTAAGGACTGCTTATAGCTAATTCCAGAAATTAAGAAAATCATACTTCCATATATTTAAAGGTTTTGTACATACATTTTCAATTAACGTATATTTTAGTGCATTTTTTGAGGTTAGAATGTTAGAAATGTACAAGCAAATTCTGATTACTTTAAATGGAAAGCATTCGGTAGTGGTTTTTCTGTTTAAGTACTCTTTTTTTTTCCAACTTAGCACAGTGATAGCCACGAAGCTTAGATGACTCAGTTTCTAAAACTATATAAATTTCATAACTTTTGGAATATTTACTCATCTTTCCAATCATGAATCATCTAAAATTTAACAGACTTTGCATTTTGTAAAAAAGAGCAAGATCAAAAATAAAACTGATATTTCTCTGAAAATTTTCATTGTAATAACCATCTTTTCAAAGTACTGCATATAGAGAAAGCCTTTTTCCTTTTCATTATCATTTCCTACTAGAATTTACTCAGAAAAAAAGGAATTAAAAAAAAATATTAGTACAATTGGGCGAATTTGAAACTTTTATTATGTCGAAAAAGTTCTTTACTAATGAAAATGTTAGGAAATTCTGGTGTAGAGATTTTTAATGTATGAAGCAGTTGCATAAAAATAGCCAATACTTTAAGTGTGTGGTTTTAGTTTTTATGACACATATTAATGTTTGCCGAACTAGTAAAAACTAAACATCTGAATTTTAAACGCAATGAATATATTTTTATCTTGACTTTACCTAAATTTCACATTATGAATAGAAAAAATGCGCCTGATACGTAACAATAATGAATTTCAAGAACTTATAACTGCATTCTCTGCTTCATGGATGCTACTCTTAAATTTTTTTAGGATTAGCTTTTTCCTTTTTTTCAATTTTTCATTTCCGACATAGCAGCAACGCACATATTTGCAAATATCATCACATGTATCTTCTAAATATTTAGCTTTAAAAAAATGTATGTGTATATATTGTACCAATAATTTCTTCACTAAAAACTGTAATTGTTTAAAGAGATACAATCTATTTTGAAACAATCAGTTTAATACAATTTAAAAATTTCAAATTAACTGAGCGGAAAAATAGTAGAATAACTTTTGAATACTATAACTAGTTTTAATAAAATCAATCTAATAATTTATAAAGCTTGAACATTAATCATCTGCACATGTTGTGTTGGAATTTAATATTTTCACTATCAAGAACTATACTGCCGTGCTAAGCACAAAAGTCGTATCTGCACTTTTTGACAAAACTGAGTTTTTGTCACAAGTGGTTCTTTGTAACTTATTTTGCCCAAATGCAATGTTTTCTGATTATTTGAGAATTACGGGAAGTATTTTTTAAATTTTTTTTTTTTGGAAAAGTACCTCTGAATTAAATACTACATGGAGATGTAAAACTTTATATACACTTCAAAAAATGAACTGTTGTTTTTACAGAATAATACTGGCAGCCGAGATTCCAATTTAAAACTGTAAAATACATAGTAATGAACTGTAAAACTAGCGATTTTACTGTTTTTTACTGTAAAGTTTTACCGTTTATTGCCGTAAAATTTAGCTGTATTATACTGTAAAAACAACAGTATAATACTGGCAGCAGAGGTTCCAGTTTAAAACTGTAAACTGTTAAATTAGCAGTTTACAGTTTATTACTGTAAAATTAGCAATCTTACAGTTTATTATTTTAAAGATAGCAATTTTTACAGTTTAATACAATAACATCAGCTGTATTATACTGTAAACATAACATTCATTTTTTACAGTGAGCAATAGTATCTCAGTTCGAGGTGCAGATGCTTGCGCTTAGCACGGCAGTATATTATTTCATACCAAAAACGTTTAGATTTTTTCTCTTAATGCTCTTAAATTTTATTTACAAGCATTTTTGGAGGACATTTTTGTTTTGAAAAATTTGTCAATAATTTGGGAGACTGAAAGTTCCGTTTGAGACTTCAAAGGAAAACGGATTTCCGCCCCCTCCCCCAACGGAAGAAACTTGTCCTCAGCTTACCACTCCTTCTTGAAACAAAATTTATTCTCCCGCCCACATTCTTTTTGGAGACTGCTGTTCTGTTCTGCCCTTTCCAGAACGCTTGTATCGTTTTGTTTCGATAATCGATAACCAAGAGGAAGTTTTGAACACTTTGTTAACTTTCATGCAATAAATAAAGTGCAACTAGCTATGAGCGTAGACAGGGCCAGATTACTAAATATGCAACGTAGGCAGTTGCCTATGGGCCCCGGGGTTTTAAAGGAGCCCCGAGGAATCCTCATATCCTTTTTTAACTTTAGATGGCACTGAGCTAAACGGTAAGAATATTATTTGATGCAATATGCGAATAGAACTTAAGTAAACGTTCATACCTCCATCCAACTTCTCTCTCATCACCAGGGCATAATTTTTACCAAAAGAGGTGCAAGAGCCCAAAAGTACCCACAGCTTATTTTATTACGTGTATAGCATGAATTTTGCCTAAAATATTAAATTTCGTAAGTGCAGGAGCTTTCCTCCCTATGCTCATTTTTAACACTATTTATACCTGTAATATAATCAATCATTATGATTAATTATGTGTTCCATAATAGCAATTTTAAGTGATTAAAATACACTGAAGTGACAAAAGTCATGGGATACCTCTTAATATCGTGTCGGCCCTCCTTTTGCCCGGCGAAGTGCAACAACTCGACGTGGCATGGACTCAACAAGTCGTTGGAAGTCTTCTGCAGGAATATTGAGCCATGCTGTCTCGATAGACGTCCATAATTGTGAAAGCGTTGATGGGGCAGGATTTTGGGCACGAACAGACCTCTCGATGGTGTCCCATAAATGCTCAATGGGATTCATGTCGGGCGATCTAGGTGGCCAAATCATTCGTTGGAATTGTCCAGAATTTTCTTCAAACCAATTGCGAACAGTTGTGGCCCGGTGACATGGCGCATTGTCATCCATAAAAATCCCATCGTTGTTTGGGTACATGAAGTCCATGAATGGCTGCAAGTGATCTCCAAGTAGCTGCACATAAGCATTTCCAGTCAATGTTCGATCCAGTCGCACTAGAGGACCAAGTCCATGCCATGAAAAAACAGCCCACACCATTACGGAGCCACCACCAGCTTGAACAGTGCCTTGCTGACAGTTTGGGTCCATGGCTTCGTGGGGTCTGCGCCACACTCGAACCCTACCATCGGCTCTTACCAGCTGAAATCGTGACTCATCGGACCAGGCCACGGTTTTCCATTCATCTAGGGACCAACCGATATGCTCACGTGCCCACGAGAGTCGCTGCAAGCGATGTCGTTCTGTCAGTAAAGGCACTCGAGTCGGTCTTCTGCTGGAATAGCCCAAGAAATCCAAATTTCTCCGCACAGTTCTAGCAGACACGTCCATTGTACGTCCCACATTGATTTCTACGGTGATTTGACGCAGTGTTGCTTGTCTGTTAGAATTTACGACTCTTTGCAGACGTCGCCGGTCTCGATCTTTAAGTGCAGGCGGTCGACCACTGCGCTGTCCATGGTGGGATGTTATGCCTGAAATTTCATACTCTCGGCACACTCTTGACACAGTGGATCTGGGAATGTTGAATTCTCTAACGATTTCCGAAATGGCATGACCCATGCGTCTAGCTCCAACTAACATTCCGCGTTCAAAGTCTGTTAATTCACGTCGTGCGGTCATCATCACGTTAAAACCTCTTCACATGAATAACTTGAACAGAAATGAAAGCTCTGTAAAAGCACTGCGCATTTATACCTGTTCTATGCGACGCTACTGCCATCTGAAAATTTGCATATTGCTATCCCATGACTTTTGTCACTTCAGTGTATATTTGCACAATATATATCAGTTATTTAAAATATTGTTTATCAAATGCATAACGTGCAGGGGCCCGTCATTTCAAATGCCTATGGGCCTCTTAATCTTTAATCCGGACCTGAGCGTAGATATTGTTTCCAAAAAATGTGTGTATTTGTGTGGCTTTTTTTTTTTGGTAATTTGCTACTTTTATGAACTATCGCAAACAAATTTGTCCAAGTTGGGGCCTTTTTAAAATTTGAAATAATAATAACACTCATAACAATAATAACTGTATACTAATTACTACTGCAACCAAGTTTGTTCCAGATGGAGCACTTTTTAGATTTAAAATAACAATAGCAATAACAATAACAATAATTTTAACAATCGCAATCTTATTTGTCCCAGTTGAAGCGTTTATTTAAATTTGAAATAATAATAATAATAATGATTCTATAAATAATAATAAATATAATATTAATAACAACAGTAACAATAATAGCTAAAAATAATAGTAATAACGGTAGTATAATAGCAATAATAATAATTATGATATTAATAAAGTTGATATTATTTTACTTCACAGTTTATAATTGCTAGCAAAAAACAAGTTGATTGAGACTAACCTAATTGCTCTGGCAACGTCAAATGCAAAATTTCCAGAATCTGTTGCTTATGACTGGGGAAAATATGAACTAAGTGATGCCCAAGTCCTGGGCATCACTTAGAGTGAGAACGCTATTTCTCATTTAAATTTGCAAGAGCTATTAGGACATTTTGGACCAAAAAAGTGCATTTTACTATTTACTATAAAATCGGCTCTAAACTAAAAGAAAGGTGATTTTTACGAAACGTCTACATTCTGTAAGCTAGAGTTTTAACGTCATCTTCTATATATATAAAAGAAAGTCGTGTTAGTTACACTATTTATAACTCAAGAACGGCTGCACCGATATGGCTAAAAATTGGTGGGTAGGTAGCTTAGAGACAGGAGACGGACATAGGCTATAATTTATGTGTGTCAGTTACATAAATAGAAAAAATGTCTTATTGACTTCGCCTTTTTACGAAGCGTTTTTTGACACCTCCATGGCTGAGCGACATAAAGCACACGTTCTGGCAGTTTCCGGAGCGCAGTAAACAGGTTGTAGGTTATCTGTACGTTGAGTGTTATTTGATTTTTTTGTGAAATAAATTACAAACAAACGCGTTACTTCTCTTGAAATTGATATGTGATAAGCTGTCAGAAACGATTGCTCATTATGAGGATCCCGATGATCCCAACCGATATGCCGTTTGAATTTAAAAGACTTGAATTTCCAATCCTTCTTGCATTTGTCATGACCATCACAAGGCCAATCCTTAAAAGTTTGTGTTTTGAATCTAGAACATCACTGTTTTTACTTCCTTTTACGTAGTAAAGGAAGTATTGTGATCGCGAAAAAAAAATCACTCAAATTTGAGTCTAAATTTTGATTTTGCTCACCCTCGAATTAATGTTCAGTAGTTTTTTCTACCTGTCAGCACGTGCATATGTACCTACCAACATATAAGCAGCCGAAAAATCTTTTTCAACCACCCCCGAGTTAATTACGACGAGTTTCCTCGTGACGTCTGTATGCACGTATGTGCGGATGTATGTGCGGATGTGTGTGCGGATGTGTGTGCGGATGTATGTGCGTATGTGTCTCGCATAACTCAAAAACTATATGCCTTAGAAACTTCTAGCTTGGTATGTAGGCTCTGAGGATGGTCTAGTTGTGCACCTCCCCTTGTGGTTGCATTCGAATGTTCCCAAGGGGTGTTTTACCCATTTTTTGGGGTAAATCAGTGTTAATTTCAATGCAGACTCAAGTGATATGAATTGGCGCGACCACTTGGCGATATGTCGCTAAGCTTTTTGTTGCCAAGTGTTTGACGCCAACTTGGCGACAAATTTGGCGAAAAAATTATTTTTTGAATTTGGGTTCAATTTGGCGCTATTGGCGATATTTTGCGAAAAATTCACTGAATGATATTAAAATCAGCAATATTTAGAAAATTAACCATTGTAAAATATTTTTTGCATTGTTTCGTGGCAGATTAGGGGAGCAAATATTTGAATTGTTACCTTGCTCACTCCAAGCACTTTTTTTTAACACTTAAGGCAACTACTAAGAAATTAAGACGTAAAAGGAAGTAGTGTGGGGTCCATACCAGATTTTTTCCATGGTCAATGATATGTGGCATGTTCACGGGCCGGAAGACCATCTGCGTTGTGTGTTTTGCGCTAAGAATAAAACAAAAAATGTTGACCACAAGGTACTTGTACAAGTGAAGAGCAACCTATGTACTGAAATACAGAAACAATAATGAATGATTAATGTAGGCACTTAATTTTTTTTGTATTTTCTAATAATAAAAAACTTAATAAGTTCAAAAATTTGCTTATTTATTGCCTTTTAGGCGGAACAGAGTTCGCCGGGTCAGCTAGTTAAAGAAATAAAGAGCTCGTTGTGTGCCATGCATGCGATACGATCCATATAAAGAAAGTATATTTATATATCCACTTAAAACAAAAGTTATACAAAGAGAACTCGCTTTTGTAGTTACTTAATACGAACGCTATCTGAAAAGTGAAGCGGTTCTCTTTTTTTAATTACCTATCTTAAAAGTGACGAAATTGCTTTCCTATTCATCAACACATTGGAGTTCTTTCTTTCTGTTAGCCAATTGAATCGCCAAATGTCAAGTTCCGCAAAATGAGCGAATGCAGTGGCTCCTAGTCTTTTGAGAAAGCCATTACCCGGCTTCGGTGATCGCACAGGTTTTTGATAGCACACTGCTCCAATGATAGTAGTAATCTCAGTTTTATCTCAACTCTTTATAGAAACTATTATTTTCAACTCTTAAAAATAGAGGAGGAAGCGGAAGCGGAGTATATGGGTCATTCCGACGAAAATGGTACAAATCATGTCTGAAACTCTTCACTTAAGATTATCAATTTAAATAATTTCCACCAACTAATCATATTTTTTTTATTGAGTTTCCATTTATTTGTGTATAAAGAAGTGTAAATAACTAGTACATGACTCATTTATGCAAGGATTTTAAATATTTTGATCACTTTGTTTAACAGAGTGGACATATAACAGAGTGGGCAAATAAGCCTTTAAAAATATCTGTATAATCACAAAGAAAAGTTAGAATCACAGAACAAGCATAAAGTGGAATAAACAGCCTAAATAATAGTGTTTTTTGGGGAAATTTTTTTTCATTTGCGTAATAATCTGTAGAAATGGTGTTCGAAGCATCTTTTGTGCAGTGCAGTGTCATTTATTTTGTTGTTACATTTCAGTTTAATTTTAAATCACATTTAAAAGTCTAGCAATTTGAAGCTGGGACACGTCATTTTTTCCTTCTTCTGACAAAGATAATTTTTTTTTGTGTCATTTCTAAATGTATTATACCTAATCAATTGATACTTGATGGCACAAAATTAAATGGAGAACCAATAAAAAATACTTTTAATGGGTGATAGTTATTAAAATTGATTTAAAAAAATTCTAAAGTCTCGGACATGATTTGTACCATTTTAGTCGGAATGATCCATATTCGACCATTTTAGATAATTAAATAGACAATTTTCGATACAACCAAGGAGAGAAGTTGGAATCCGTTTTCGCATAATAGATTAAATGAATCTTTTTAAAATAAATGCCTTCATCATCTTTAATTATGCCTCAATAATATTTTGTCGCTGAAAATTTACAAGTTTCCATTGAAGAAGATAGATTTTCGAATCTTTGACAAAATAGGAGAGGGAAATGGGTGAAGCAGACAATGTTAGTGACAAGTAGGAAAACATATTGAATCAATTTTTGCTTAATAGATAAAATATGTGCCTTTAAAATAAATGTTTCAATTCTACTTCAATAACTCTAGACTTTCTGTAAACTTTCCGATTTTTCTGTATTTCATTCAATTAGATAATTAACAGCACAAAAGTTAGCAATTGGATAACAATCGCTAACTATTGGACGACTATTGCTAACTTAACTTTTTTTTAACGATAAACAAAATTAGCATTGGATAACTTTTTCGTGATTTTATTTTGATTATTTTTTTACAACTTTCTCATGCTGGTAAAGATAACTTCTAAATGAATTGGTACTTTCGTATTCAGTTGATACCTGAATATTCTTTTCTGAATTTTAAAAAGAGAAAAATTTCGACACCTTTTGAAGCCCTCCTCCATGTTTTTTATATTTCGTTTTTTCTTACGTATATTAAAAATTGAAGGCGTCTAAAGCTTTGTTTGCGACGAGCGACATCTGTAAATTCGCAAAATCAAATTCAGGTATGCCATTAAGCAATCAAATTGTGGGTTTTGTTGGAAAGCGAAAAAAACTTGGATGTTGATTGGTCAGTGCTCCTTCTATGTCCCACGTTTTGAATTGATTTACAAGAAACACTTAAATCCTCAAGGACAGGAATTATCTCATCATAAAAAAAAATCATAAGTCTACTTAACAACGGTAAAAAGCACAGATTTTCAAAATATTGCACACATGTTCTGGAGCAGAAGTAAACCTTTTTTGGTATTCATTCTCTATTTTATTCACTCATTTCTTCTTCTCATATATTTCATTATTTATTTATTTGTTTATTTATTTATTAGTTTTTTTTTCACTAATAACTCATTGATTCGTTTATTTATGCATTTATATGACTTTTACTGTAAAGGCCCTGCTCCACATCAGCAGAAAACGTGCTCGAAATCGAAAATCCGTGTACTTTCCATAGGAACGCTATTTAATCCATTTTACGTTTCTGCTTTATTTTTGTGTTTTACGTCAATGTGGAGCTTGACCCTAACTCATCAATTAGAAAGTGTTTCATTACAATAACATTCAGTTTTTCACTTTGCCCCATGGTTTTTTCGAGGTGAAAAATTTCCCCCTTTTATGGAAGGTGCAAAGTAACTGCCAAAAATGGAAAATAACATTTAACCGATATAAAGTTGTATTACAAAATACATTAGTCCTCCTTTATGTACACTGATTTTCAGAACAAAGCCCCAATTTGTTCATTTTGAAATAGGTATTTAATCTTAACTATTTCACTTTCACTTTCCCCACATTCCCCTACTATTTTAAGCAAAACTTGGTGATTTATTTCGAACAGTTAAAAAATCATTACCCAAATTCTTAACAGCATTGTTCCGAAGTCCTTTCTTTTGAACGAGCTTTCAACAGCTTGTTAAAGACATAATTATTTAGTCTTCTAGAGTCAGCTTCCTCCACTTCCACCTCTATATTTAGCAGCTCTTGCTGTTTTAAGTTATCGGAGGATTTTCTTTGTTTAAGTCCATATACTTTGCTATTTCCAGTTACCATGACTGTGCTTTGAGATATGGAGGAAAAACTATGCTTTTAAACGCCTTTCTAAGCTGTTGTAGTTGGTGCAAATAAAAGATTAAGTACAAAGTTAAGTGTTTCTTTTAAAATATAAATTCAAACTAAATTGTTGGCAGAAAAAATTAACCCCAAACTGACATGTAATTAAAGTTTACAAATACCTTTGTGCTAAAGATGTACAGAAAATAAACAACGTGCATTGTAACGTTGTTTATTTTCTGACATGTAATTGTTTTAAAAAATAATAATAATGCAAATAATATGTAGCCAAAATATGTACAACTAAATCACTAGATAATTTTCAGAACATTATTTTAAAACGAAGAAAAAAACTATAAGTAGGACTAAAACTACTTTCCCGTAACGCTGCACTAATTTTTTAACATTATACTAGCATTTCATACGTTCCTTTTTCATCACTTCAAATAATTCATTCTTCAAATAAATAAGCTAACTGAAATACCTCGAAACTTATACGTAATGGGTTAGTTATAAGTACTGAAACTTTAGAAATTTTAAGCGATATTTGCCCACTGGTTTAAAAACTGTTTACACTAGAATAAAACTATCCCATACAAGACGTTCATTTCTTCATCTCCGGTTCCAGTTTTTTTTCCCGGTCGGTGAAAAAACACTCATCTGATGCTAGTGTTTCTAAGATCACTTTACCACTATTTAAGAAGCAATGTCTAACAATTTAAAGTCCATGAGTGGGTAATTCCATGTAAATGTCAACCTAGAGATGGTTTTTTCATCTTTCAATATATATATATCTGGTGATACATCATTTTAAAGATAATTTTTCAAATTTTTAGAATTTATCATAAGTTTTCACAAAATATTACTTCAAACCCCTGAAAAATGGCTGTAAAGATAATATATGCAGTTACCCAAAACATTGCATATTTTTCTAACTTTTCACATTCATATATAGTTGAAAAAAACTGTAAATAATAATGAAATTATTTTTAATTATTGAAGAATGGTTCTTTTGCTTTACAGAAATATATATATTTTCTTGTTTTATCATAAAATTAATATTGCAAAGTTAATGGGTATTCAGTCTGATTTACTTGTTATGTTAGTCACAAAAACATGAATTAATTCAGTTATTCCCTTCTGGAAATAATATTTTTTAAATTTTTTCCCCTGATCTCTTCTATGGGATGGGTACAGTTAGATTGATAAGATTGTTCATAAAGAATTTCCTTTTTTCTGGCCATAGGACTTGTGACTAACATAACATCACTGTGTGTGACTAACATAACATGACTCTTTAAGAAATACTTAAATCTTAAGTAAACAATTTATTTTAGAAACAAATTAATTTATTGAACAGCTTATTTGAAAGAAATTAATGTGTGTGACCATATATACTGCAGTAATTTATTTTCAAAACAGTTCTTTTAATAGTAAACTTGGAGTTGAAATTTTAGGCTGTAATTTGCGACGCAAGTAAGCACTCGGCATATGAAGTCAACATCTTCAATGAAAGAATTTTAAATTACTTCATAGCTATATGCGGGATCGCTGTTCAATTAGTTTTTCTACGAACATATGGAGCTGCTGCTCACTTTAAAAACATATATGACCCTAACTGCCTCCAGCATCTACAGGTCATGGAGTTTTATGAAATTAGATCATGGAAAGTGCCCACATGTAATAGCACAACGTGTGAAGCAGCGTTTTACATGGGCAAACTTTGGAAATTATGCAAAGGAATTACTTCAGTAATAAAAAAAGAACAAGAATTGAAGATAAACTGCTTATTTTTGAGTGAAAGTGACAAGGCTGAAAAGAAAGAGTTAGACTTGTAGTTTGAAAATGGGAATCCCCATATAGGTTTTTCGGTAATAATGATATGCTGTAAATATGGAGAAATTTAAATTTTATTTATTAAAAAATACAGGGGATGATATCCCAAGAAAAGAAGCTTTTTTTTAAAGAAATTGTGTTGTGAAATTGAAGACGAAGCTGCTGATGATTTTGAAGTAGATTCTCCTGGACTGTTCCGAGATACAAAAACTAAGATTATGGCGGTATTTACCTCTTGTAAGTCTAAAAAGAAATATGGTACGCAGGTTTTAAACATGAATGAAAATGATTATGAAGTACTCTTAGCGAGAAAAAACTCTGAGGCAACCTTTGTGTTTCCCACAAATGAGAACAAATTTTGGATTTAAGGAATTCAAATTTCGAAAGTCTTGTCGCAAACATCTGTAAATTCCCGCAGACATTATTATTTTAAATACAAAACTAAACTGGAAATTTTGTTTGCAGGTAAACATGTGTGTTAATCTTCAATAAAATCTTGTTTGCATTCTAATAGTTGCATTAATATTACCTGTAATACACTTAAAGTTAAATGTACATATAATCGCGTGTTATGTTAGTCACGTTATGTTAGTCACAGGCAAGTTTGATTAAAGTACTACTTTTTGCAATATTATTTAAAATATATGTCAAATTTACAATTATTAATGTGAAAATAACCTTTCACATAGATACTATCCGGGGAAAAATAATAATTTTATGGTTTAGTTTTAGAGAATTGTGTTGATGAATTTAATACAAAATTTTGAGGGTTGCAAATCTGTTACCGTAAAATGGGGTGAATCGGAACACTTTTCAGCTTTGATTGTAAAAAAAGCAGTTAAAAGATTTTTTTTTAATTTGATTTTTTGGGTAAAAACTTCGGTCTTGCTTTACTTTTGATATTTCAAGCGAAGACAAGGCATTTTGAACAATTATTATTAAAATATATAGGAAATTATGGGTGTTCCGAATCACCCCGCTGATAGGGGTCAATCGGAACACATGTTAAAATTTTTATTTTTTTTCAATTTAACCTGTAATATGTCTCACAAACATGAGTAATATTGATGGGGGAGAATAAGAACAGATAATTACTGTCAAATAAATGCATAATTTCAATACCAGTAAATGTGTATAATTTGTCAAAATTCAAAATAATTTCGAACTTATGAAAAATTAAAAGTAATTTTAAGAAATGCTTTTGAATTGAAATACAAAGATTCAACATGAATGGAAGTCACTCATGTCGTCCACAAATATGTACTTGTCCTTAAAACTAGCAATTGTGACTTGGCTTAAATTTTTTCAGAACATCTCCTGGGATGAACTCTGCCTTTTCTTTAGTTTCTTGAAATCTCTGGGTTTCGGGGATTGTCCTGAAAGATTTTTCCGCTTATTCATTACTGTCTGTGTTCTGGATTTTTACTACATAAAGTCTATGTGACTTTCCCCCTCGTATTTTAAGTAAAAAGAAGTCTCCTGGAGAAAAAATCTTTTGAAATCTGCAACTTTTTGTCATTCTAAGATCTAGTTGCTCACGAGAAGGGATAAACAGTAATAAATCCTTGTCCTTGTCTTGATTAGAAGAATTGGGGTTAGAATCTTGATTTATAAACAGTTTCCTTCAAATAAGTTTGAATTGGAACAACAGAACTAAGTGTTCCGATTCACCCCGCAATTTTTTTTTTCTATGGCATTTTTCAGAATTCTTCATTTTTATGACACAATTTATAAAAAATGTAAATTCCAATGAGGTATTCTGTTGTTCAGATACATGTATAATTGAAACATACCACTCTTAATTTTTGAATATAAGAAGGTTAGTTTTTGCATATGAAGTTTTGCATTCTATGGAAATATGATGTTTTCTAGCATTCCAAGGTGCAGGCCTCCTTAGAAGCCAATAGCGTTGCCAGATTGACAAAAGTAATTTTTTCCTACTTCCTATGATCTTACCTTACAGAAAAAAAAAATTCATGGCGAAAAATACCTAATAGTATATTTATGAAGAATTTCTTTGTACGGTCGGGAAGTTTTGTTCCGATTGACCCCGCTGTTCCTATACACCCCATTTTACGGTATGTTAGTCACGTTGATCAAAACGTCCCCTAACTGCCAAAAATAAAAGTAATATTATTATTTTTGTATATTAACTTAAACAACTCATCTGTGCGGAGAAGAACACCTTGTTTTTGGTATTGTGACAAAAATAAGGCTCACACACAGAAAATAGGATTAAAAATTTACTCTAAATGTTATGTTAGTCACAATGGAATTACCCGAGTATAAAAAAATATTTCCTTTGAAGTCTACGGCATGGAAAGGTGGAGTAATTCGTTTGCTTGAGACATACAGGGTGGTTATAAATTAACAGGAAGTGTTTGGAGCCCTCTAGTTCGCGAACTACTGGGCGAAACATTGCCAAATTTCGTGCGCGTGCATATTAGACCATGGGATTTTGATTTCTGGAATAAAAGAAAAAAAATTAGTTTGAAAAATCACCACCAGGGGAAAATTTGGCTCTGTAAAAGTGTATTATTCTGATTATCGAAGAATTAATTGCTACAGACAAAATATGCATCCATTTTATTTGCAAAAATGACTTTTTTTGACACAAATGTGGTTCGATATGATCGCCATTGTAAAGTTGTAAGAACTGCATACGATGCACAACATTTTCTACGGCAGCTCGTAACATATCAGAATAAATTTCTCTAACTTTTAAAATTATCATATCTTTTAAACTTGCGATATCAGAAATGTTTCTTTGATACACTATACTTTTCCTATATCCCCACAACCAAAAATCACATGGATTGAGATCGGGCGACCTTGGGGGCCATACCGTAGGAAATGAGCGGTTAATAATTTTGCTATCAGAGAAATGTTATCGCAAAACACACTGCACCCTAAGTCCGATGTGGGGTGGTGCACCATTCTGTATGAATATGGTTGAGTCGACACAGCTTCGTTGCTACAGTTATGGAACTACGAAATTTTCTAGCATCTCAGCGTACCTATCAGCAGTAACGGTTTCATGTTACTGGTCCACCAGCATGATTTTCCACATAAAAGTAAGGACCAATGATGAAAGATGCAGTAAATCCACACCAGACTGTAACTTTTGGCGAGTGAAGTGGTTTCTGCACATAAACATGCGGATTAGTTGCAGCCCAAATCCGGCAGTTGTGCGTGTTTGTGCCACCGTTTAAATGAAAATGAGCTTCGTCACTCCATAGGATATTCCACGGCCAAGTATCGTCGACTTGCACGTGATCTAGAAACTTTGAAGAAAAGTCCAGTCGGGCAACTATATCTCGAGGAAGTAATTCTTGAGTGGTAGAAATTTTGTAAAGAAAAAATTTTAACATTTCACGTAAAATCTTCCGCACTGTTGAGTAAGGGATCAGCGTCTGCCGAGAAACTGCACGCGCACTACTTGTACCTTGCACATTCTCCATCTCCTGTTATCTAATAGCATTTGCAACTTCGTCAACTTGAAGCTGATTAACCGTCTTGCCTCCCTGACCTGGTTGCTGGGCTAGAAGCAGTCATTTCAAATCGCTTAATCATGTTTCTTAAATTTGTTATGGTCAGCGGCCTTTTCTCAACTGCTTCACTCGCCGAAATTCTCGAAGAGTAACATTGGCATTTTCATCACGCTGATAGTAGAGCTTCACTAACAAACCGCGGTCCTGCATAGTTAAAGCCATCAAGAGGCAACTGCGCTCAGAATGATGAGAATGATGAAACTCATTTGCAAAGAATAATCATTTTTGCTTGTCGAAATTGATTTATACAGCATTTTTTCAAGTTTAATTCGCGATATTCAGTGTAATACACTTTTACAGCGCCAAATTTCCCCCTGGTGGTGATTTTTCAAACTAATTTTTTTTATTCCAGGAATCAAAATCCATATGCACGCTCACGAAATTTGGCAATGTTTCGCCCAGTAGTTCGCGAGCTAGAGGGCTCCAAACACCTCCTGTTAATTTATAACCACCCTGTACGTTAAAAGACCTTAACGATGAAATACATGTCTGCTACTGCTACTTACTAATGAGTTGCCCACCAAGGCATCTTATTCTGTTAATTGATGGTTGCAAAAAAGGACAACATTCATATTTTGGACCTATCGGACATCATCTAAAATATTACGAAAACAATCCAGTGGTCAAGTTTAAAAAATCTGATTACTCTATTTATAGGCTTTGGATATGAGAGATATAAAAAAACTGAGCACTGAATAACGGTATATGTATCGATTATGTCTTGCCAAAAAAGAAAGCAGTTGAATTCTTACTATACTGATATTTTTAGAAAATTCAATAATGTTTTCAGTTTTCTCCAATTTTAGGTGCCAAAAAGGCGCGGTTAAACATTCACCAAAATCGATAAAACATTTTATGGACACTTACTAGCTCCTTATATAACATTTCCATTGCATACCAAGAAAATATTTGAAATTTATTTTTTAAAGATGTTTACAAAAAATGCATTTTTCTCTCTTATTTTACTGTTTTTTAGGGTCAAAAGGGGCTGGCTAGATATTTTTCAATGTTCAAGAAATATTTTGTGGGCTCTAACTAGCTCATGGAGCAACTTTTGCGTTCTATCAAAAATGAATTTCCAAAAAAAGTTTTTTCGGCCCACCCTAATGGACACAGTTTTAAGTTATCTACATATTTCAAGCTCTTTGAATTTCTTCATCGTCAGTAAAAAAGGCAACTGTTCTTTCACTTGCTTAATACGTTAAATTATCAAAGTAAAAATCCTGTTTCAGAGCGTGTTCTTTATTTTTTCCCAGACAACAACGATTGGCGCACTCTGCTTAAGTGATCCAAGATATTTCAAAGAATCAGCTTTCCGCCTCGATTTTAGAACAAATGCAATACAAGTGTCATTAACAAGAGTTAAGAGTTAGTATCAACAGCTAGTGTAAATAAACAGAAACATAATTTTTTTTATTTTTTAAAGTTTCCAATAACCAGACAGAAATGTTGCAAAGAGCTAAAAAGTTTCAAACTTAGAGTACAAACAGTAGAAATAAGAACCAGACCGAACAAACCTGATGAACAATTTTACCTCTCCAACTCTTGACTCTTCTGAGAAAACACAAAGAGCCCCACAGCGGAGCAGAACGGAAGAAATATTTAAAGCCATTCATGTTTTCTTCCCCATTCAGTCAATGGTAAGGGGGAAAAAACACGAAACCAAGAACTTGTGATTTTAATTTATTACCTCTTTAGAGATGTGAACTGATCTTTTTTTAAAGGTGACTTGATCTAAACTAGGTCTCATTTTTGTATTACCGATGGACCAATTAGCATTTTTTCGCAGTTTTGAGAGTCAAAATTTACTCGTACATTAAAAGTATAGGAGCTTATCGAAATAAGAAATTTTTCTGCCTGTTGTAGGATTTTGTTTGGAACTTTCAATTTATATATATTGGAATTATGACTTTTTTAAAATTTCCGATTTCAAAGAAAAATCTGAGCCTTTTAAAGGGATTGTTAGTTGATCATTGTTGGCAGCGAATCGGAGAATGCTCACTTATTTAGAGTTTACACATATTGCCATTTTCTATTTGTTAACAAATAAAACACTTGTAATTGATTTTATTACATAGCGAGGCTCTTGAAAGAATTTTCAATTTTCCCTCCTGATTCTGTTTTTGTGATTAGCAAAGCTTGCAGCAATGATTATCTTTCCGTTTCCGTGTTTTCTCCTGTTATCTGGAAAAAAGTTGTTTTTTTTTTTAATATCGTATTTAAATTTTGTATATGCTCGAAGTGTGGGGCTCTAGGGGTCCGTTTTTTCCTCTTTTTGTTTTAGTTTCAGCTTTCAGTTTCATATTAGTTCTTGCAGCATTGAAAACATTGTGTTGAAATAATTCTGAATATTCTAATTCTTCTGCAGCTAAGTTCTGAGGCAATGTCTCGATCCCTGAGTCCGGTTCGCCACGTCAGTGGCTATGGCAGACGATATGCTCATCGCCTTCCCCTGGAAGAAAACACCGACTACCTCAACGAGGTTTTAGAACGAATGAGAAGAGACGCCATGAGGCGGCGTAGAAGGTACTACACTCGGGTGGACGAAAGTATGTTGTTTCTTTTGAAACTGATCATTGAAATTTAGCAGTACATTTTAACTGTATAAGCATGTTGGTTACGAAATAAAGATTTAAAAAAAAAACTTTTTAAAGAGTACATTTTTTATAGAAAAAATAAAAATCTTTGAAAGAGTTAATTTACCTGAATTGGTGCAATCGAGATGGAGTGTAGCATTTCGTCAAATGTTATTAGGAAAAGCATCTCGAAAAAAAAAATGTAAAACAGTGAATCTTATATTATAGAAAAAAGTAATAGATATTTATTGAGGTATCTTGGATTATTTTCACACAACATTGAGAAATGCATAAACATATTCTCTAACTTCTAACTTAAACGTGATTCTAAACATATCCTCATTTGTACACACATAATAAAACAACATAGTGTGTTTAAATGTTGTTAAAATCCTTTGTCTAGAATCACAATAATGCAAATAAGTTCTTCAGAAATTTCCAGGTTCATTTCAGGAATATAACTGAACTTCAAGCGGGAAGCCTTCTTGTTTTTTTAATTTTTTTTTTTTTAACCATACATGTTAGTGGCAGAAATTAGGCAGATTAGTCGCCAATTGTTTCCCAGGAGAGTTTCGGAATTTTTTTTACTGTTAAATTAAAGGAAAAGTTGGAAGTTTGACTTGTTTTACAAAATGATTGCAAACTGAACATTTAAGAGTATTGAAGATTAACACACATAACGAGAAAAATAACGTGCAAAAAAAACTAACAACGATCTCTGTTTCATACAACTTTTTAAAATAGCGTTATTTGCACTTAGGTGGGGCTCATTGGATACGCTCATTGTGCTCTAGGATGTGTAGAAATATTTTTACTAGTAAGGCTTCAAATTTATTTTTTTCGATAGATGTAGATATAACCTGTGTTTCCGTACTAATATAGATGTTGCTTTAAAAATGATTGTTTCTATGTCCATGCAATTTGTTTTAACCAGTCGAATCTAAATAGAAGGTGATTATGTTGTAGCTCAAATGAATTCAGTTCGTTGGAAGAATCAGGGCAAGTTGATGATGTTAAGCGTTGAACCTTTGAGAAATAAATTCATTTTTGAAAATGTATTCTCTTGCTTGTTTTTGACTTAATGGACTTTTAGTGTATTGTGTTGAACTTAATACTTTTCTATTAGATGTAATCCCAGTGCGGGAGGTCAGTAGGACAGTTTGGCAACTAAATTTGGCAAAATATTAGGTGAAAAAAATTCATTTGGTTAGGTTTACAATGTATTGCATTTAGGTAACTGTTGCAGACAGATCGTAGGTGATACTAATAATTTTCAAAATTGGTTAAGTTGATCACAATCAGAAAACAGTAAAAACATTTTGATTGATTTTTTATAAATGTTTAAAGGAAAAAAAACACAGGAGACTTTTTATAGGTCTGTATCAGGTTTCTTTAAAAGGTGAAGGGGGTAGCGGGTTGGAATAAAAAGACGTACAGAACCAGTGCACAAGGCAAAACCTTTTCGAGTCGATTTATTTTCAGAATTGTATACAAGAAACTTGAGCTGTCAATTCATCTAAAAACTTTTGAGCCCGTATTAAAAAAACATTTCGAACTGTTCATTTACAGATCAATCTGCCCAGCTCAAAATAAATGTATTTTTATTTACTACAAAAAAAAAAGTGTCACATCTTTAACAATAAATAAGTAATTGAATCAACATTGGATGCTCATGCACCTTTTATAGACGCGTTTCTTTCTAGCCGATCGAGCGATTCCTCTGCCCATTGAAGTATCCACGGTGGAGTTCTATTGCAAAGATAATGCAAAAGCACATCACACTGAAGACTATGACTTGGTGGAAGGCAATGAGCCAGTTCCGGTACTTCGTAGAGGAGAGCCCTTCTACCTCGGTATCCGGTTCAATCGGCCTTTCAATATCAACACAGATCAAGTCAGAATCGATCTCACCTTTGGTAAGTTCCTCATCATTTCCATCAGTTACTTTATTCGCACTTAAGAACGGTTTTTCAAAAAACCAATATTTCAAAAAATCTATCAACATCACACAAATTTTTCAATTAACAGCTAAAAATAGAATAAAGCAACTATATTTTTTTTATGAACTAAGGTCTAATTACGCATTTCTAAAACTTAATATTGTCATGTAAGTTCTGTCCGCATTTTTTTCAAACAGTCCCCT
The DNA here is from genome assembly GCA_038373865.1 of Uloborus plumipes. NCBI lineage: Eukaryota > Metazoa > Arthropoda > Arachnida > Araneae > Uloboridae > Uloborus > Uloborus plumipes. The sequence continues at coordinate 48,149 of JAXGGA010007060.1, forward strand.
GCTACAAATTCAAAGCTGTAATAGAAGAAATCCACTGCTCTTGCAAATATTTTTTGTCATGCAAAAGGATTTGGTGGTTCGAGGGGTAAAAATGTCGTCAAAACAGTCTGATTACTTTCAAATCGAAAATATAATGAATAATAATGCCAAATTTTAGAAGTTCACAACATTTTGAAATAATATCATAAACACTGGTGATAATCAGTGTAATACTATACATTATATAATATTTTGTTACTAGACATTTTTTTAACAGGTCCCAAAAATCAGCTAAGCAAAGGTACTTTAATATTCCTTCCCGTAACTAGCGAAAAAGGCTTCACTCGCGACGCCTCCAAATGGGATATCTGCCAAGCTCGGTTAGAACGGGCTATACTGACTGTCCAGATACAGATTCCGTATGCAGCTGGTGTGGGCTTGTGGCGCATGAAGATTCAGTCAAAGGTTCCTGGAAGTAGCAAAATCAATGTCTTCGAATGTAAAGAAAATATTTACATTCTGTTTAATCCTTGGTGTAGAGGTGAGTAATTTTCGTGGCTAGTTTTTTTTCTACAAATGATTTTGATAAAATAAAGCATATTTTTCCTGTACCATGTAGGATAAAAAAATAAACAAATAAAATAAAAACAAAAAGTTTATAAAATACTACTTATATTAAATCGTTGACTACTCAACTATGTTGTGACTAAATAATATTTTGAAATTTTAATCATTACGGAAAATTTCATTGAAATTTCCAACGGAAAAAAATTAGCTCTAGCAACTGAAGAATATCCCATCTCACTTGCATCCCTAGTCTTTGCTCAGATGACTTTTCATTCTAAAGCTCACACTTCATTGCATTGGAAAAGGGGCTCCTTTTAACTTCGAAACACGTGTTTGCATTCATTTTGTAATTTTGTTCTATAAAACATTGAAAAACCTTAACTTTTTTTTCTTATTTGAAGTACAGTGCGTTTCGAAATGATAGGTCCACCAGTAAAAACGAAAGTTATGCTGGTAAAAAAAGGTTGTATTGTATACAAAGTACTATTTTATAAACTACATTACTTCATTCAATGTAAAATAGCTCATAAATAATTTACAAATAATAGGAATAATGAGGGAAACTAAAATTAGATGAAACAGCTGTTTCAAAAAGATAGGTCTACTGAGCCAAGCATCAAATAAATGTTGAATTAATAAGAAATTTTTCTGATTTTTTTTTCTAAATAAGCTCATAAATCCTATTTGGCATGGTTTCTACAAGTTTTTGCAAACAATTTGTCCCGATTTTTGACCATTCGGAGGAAATAGCCCTTTTGAAGTCTGCAGTACTGGTGTACTGCTTTCCGCCTGCATACACCGCTCTTGCGAGTATACTTCACATGTTTTCTATTGGATTCAGGTAGAGGCTGCAAGATGGCTAATCGATAATCTGTACAACATTATCCAGAAACCATTCAAAAGTGAACTTTGCAGAGTGCAGAGGAGCATTGTCCGGTTGGAACATGAAGAATGGGCCCCCAATGGGTTCTGATTGTGGAAGAAAATATTGTTCAAACAGCTTGTTATAGCCAGCAGCATTCAAACGATTGTCTACAAATGCTATATCAGTTTTTCCTGTCCCTCTGAATCGGGCATACACTATAACGGAACCACCATCAGCTTGCCTCTTTGAGAATATCTGTCTATCGTTACGCAGATCGTGCTAGTAATAATGCCAACCATCTGGACCATCCAGGTTGAATTCCTTTTGATCACTGAATATCACACGATGCCTATCTTGTTTCCAGGACATCACTTTCTGCGCGAATTTCAATCTCTTTTCTTTGTGCTTTTTAGTCAATTTCGGAGCCGCTTTCTCTTTCCCGTAAACTAAATTGCCGAACTTCTTTACCGCTCCGCGGACTGTAGATTTTGATATTGAAGGGTTTAGTTGTTTGGCCAAAGTGGATATGCTCATTATTTCCAGATTTTAGGTCCCTTACGATAGTACTTCGTTGTCGGGGTGTCACTTCTGATGGGCGGCCAGATGATTTTTCACTGCTATAAGCATTTCTAAATAGAAAAAAAAAATGTTTGCAACACTTTGCGATCTATTTTAAAGCTTACCAATTTCTCTATTCGAGTTTCCAGAGTGTTTAAATGCATCAGTTTTCCCCTGCTCAACCAGCGAAAGACTGCAACAACAACCCGTTTTGTTTGACTACAAAGTGCTGTTCAAATCTGTTTAAATACCTCCACAGCAGCAAGCATAATCCGGTAGTAAGACTAAGCAACGATACTAATGACAAATTTTTGGAAATAAACGTGATTGGGGCAAAATTTCTGAAGGCGGACCTATCTTTTTGAAACGGTCTGAAAATGAAAATTTGCATCAGATAAGAAGAAATGATTTATTTTTAAGAAATTTCATCAAACATAGTTATTACAATTACAGATATATAATCACTATCAAAAAAAGTGATTCTTATTCTCAATTAAGAGTCGAAATTTTGAAAAATAAGGGTGGACCTATCATTTCGAGACGCACTGTATTTGTCTATTGTCGGCCATTTTTATCCACCAGGTACGAAGGACATATCTCATAAAATACGTCCGTTACTGAATCAGAAAAAAATGTTTAACTGCGGCTTCTGGAAATTCTCAAAATTTAATTGCATTACACAGAAGTATAGAACCCACGTTCTTTTAAATGTTCATGTAATGCACTACGTATCTAATAAATTTTAAAGGTGTTTTTGGAAACAATTGATACGCCTACTAAATTTTAATTGCTCTAAGATAATTATTTTGCAGTTATTTTTAATAAATATTTTTCGAAAATTCTTAGAACCAAGATTAAAAAAATCAACTTTAGTGAGATCTTTGTTTTTAAACAAGGCAAACTATTGGCTCAACACACACATATGTAAATTATAATTCGTGCAATCTAGATAAAATTTTACAACAAACAACACAATAACACATTACTTTTTATACAAAAAACCATTTCCGGTAAAATCAACACTTTTACTATACAATTATAATAATAGTTTTTTTTTTTTTTTTTTGGAATATCATTTCACTAGAAAAATGAATGTATTATATTTACGTTTTCAGATGATCCCGTCTTTATGGCAGATAGCAAAGCTAGACAGGAATATGTACTGAGTGATGTTGGGAAAATCTTTGTAGGAACCCACAGCCAACCAGTTGGTCGTCCCTGGGTGTTCGGACAAGTAAGACAATTAGTTCGTCAATTTACACCAAAATGCTATGGAAAGAACAATTTAGTCGTAATTTAAGAAAAATAATAAATTAATTATATTGAATTAAAACAAGTTTGGAAAATAGGAAAATGACTTAACTGTAACATTGTAGTACAAGGCAAAAAATTAGCTGTTGCTTTTGCAGTATAATACTGGTAACAGAGGTTCCGGTTTAAATCTGTAAAAGCACAGTAATAAACAGTAAGAATAGCTATTTTACAGTTTATCACTGTAAAACTAGCAATTTTACAGTTCATTACTGTAAAATTAGCAATATTACCATAAAATTAGCTGTATTATACTGTAAAAACAGCAGTATAATACTGGCAGCAGAAGTTGAAGTTCAAAACTGTAAAATGTACAGTAATAACTTGTAAAATTAAAAATTTTACAGTTTCTTACAGTAAAGCAGCAATTTTACAAAATTCGCAATTTTTACAGTTTGCTACTACAAAATTAACTGTATAATACTGTAAAAACAACATCCATTTTTAACAAAGTCAGAATAAGTCAATTGGTTTTTAAATTTTTTTTGTCTTTATTAAAACTATTTTTTTTTGTTAACGAAACACGGCAATGCAGTAGACAGGTATGTATTAGTGAGTTTATAATCTGATATGACGTTTAGGCGTGTTCCAATGGAATTTTTCTCATTATGTGATGTGCATTACTGGTCACCCTATAAAATGCATAGTGCGAAATGCACCAGTTTAATAAATTTTACGAAATACAGATATTTTTAGGCAGTGGTGTAATATAGCATGATGTAGTACAACTAAGTGGTACGAGAGCCAAAAAATTTTTGGAAACGCTGCACTGTCGTATAATTTCCTGCTCATAATTAAAACATTTGCATTTAGTAAACTTACGTTATGTTCTTTCCATTTTATTGGCGCTTAATAATGTAACATACAATATTTTTCAGTTTGCTGAAGCTGTACTGCCAGCAAGTGTCTTTCTTCTTGAAAAATCAGGACTTGATTATTCGGCCAGAGGTAATCCTGTGAAAGTAGTACGCGCAATATCCGCTATGGTAAGCATATGCAGTTTTGACTCAATAGAATAAGTTGCAGAATAGGAAGACATAGAATCCGTCCATCTCATTGATTGGTTTTTTTAAATCTAGAGCAATTCAAAAGCTACAGCATTTCAAACCTGAATATTTCAAAGGAATAGATGGCGAAGTATGCTTGAAATGACACGTAATTCTGTAGGACCTATACTTAAAAAAAGAAGAAAAGAAAAATGATCAGTAATTGAGCTAGGTGACGTTTTATTTAATGACAAAAACGATAGTTAAAACTTGAAATTTATTGGCAGGGTGATGTCATGCCTAACAATTGCTCATCATATTAGCATCAGTCATCAACAATATTAATAACTAAGGAACACTAATGTGTACAACATATCGTTGCAATTGCAGAAAGCATTTTTCGAAAGGAATTTTCAACATCCTCATCTTGTTATAAATTTTGCCGGCCACCTCGTCTAGTGGTCAGCGACGTCTGACCGTGATGCGGTGGCCCCGGGTTCGAGTCCCGGCTGGGGCATGGGCGTACTTTCTCTCTCTCCTGTCTGTGTGTGTGAAAGTGAGTTATGAATGGATGCCTACCCTGTGAACGGGTCCTTATGGCACGTGTGTTGAGCTTAAATCGGTCTTCCACCTAAATGGTGCTCTTAAAAACGGAAGCCGTATCTTTCTTTGCCTTAAATCGAGCAGATTTCATCCAATCGGACTCGGATACTCGAGTGGTATTAGAAACAACAACATTATAAATTTTTTGCAGTCATTTAAATTTGATTATTTTTTAAAAGATACAGAGGAAAGAGTCTCTGACCAATATGCGCCAATTCTTGCAACTCACGTATACCCAAAATATATTTCAGAATGCTCTTATAAAAATTTCTTTTGATACTTTAGTATTTTTGTCATATTTATTGGCAGAGTCCTCCCACCTGACACAAAGGGTTTAAATGCACTTCCTTTAAATATTACGAAATACATCCCAAGCGCAAGACCCTTAAATGACCAAAAATCTTTAAAATAAGCCCCCACCACCCTCAAAACTTTTAGGTTAGAATAGCAAACATTTTTTTGGCCCAAAAACAGTTTTTAGACTGTGGGTCTATTTTTCGTTAGTAGCCGTCATTTAAGGGGTAAATCATGGAGTTTGATTTGGGGAAAAAAAAAAAGAAGAGATCTGGCTAGAGAAATAATATATAAGATCCTTTTTTTTTTTTTTTTGGTTTTACAATAAGTCATTTTGGTTACTAGACTGTTCTCTAACAGTTTGCGCTTATTTGCTTCCTCCCTTTTTTGCCTTAATTTGATTTGTGATACATTCAAGGTGAATAGCAATGATGACAGCGGAGTTGTGATTGGAAACTGGTCAGGCAATTATGAGGATGGTACTGCACCTTGGAGTTGGACGGGTAGTGCGGCCATATTGGAGCAATTTCTAACAAGCGGAGGCCGGTCCGTCAGATATGGACAGTGCTGGGTATTCTCGGGAGTATGCACTACTGGTAATTATACTTCTTAAATAGTAAAATGAACTTGTTGAAGTTATTTTCATCCCATACTACTATTTGAGGCCAATAATCCGATACCGACTCAATCTGCCATAGATTCTTCCTCTACGCATAATTTTAGAAGAATGGAACACTGCTTCTGTATGGTCTTCAAAAGCGGGAAGTATTGGTGGTAGGGAAGTATCGGCCCCAATCGATCTGAGTTCTGGAAACAGTTTAAAATATGTGTAAAAAATTCCTAAATCAGGGGGAAAAAAATCTCGAACTCGATTCAGAATATTAGCAACGATAGTTAGCACATTTTATACGCATCCAATAAAACTTAGATTACAAGTAATGTCGGCCCCGCTTAATCGGATAACGGATAAACGAATATACCACTTATACGAATAAATCTTCCCGGAACAGATGCCATAGACGCAATTTTAATGATCCCCGCTTAAACAAATACCCCGCTTAAATGAATAATATTTATTGGAACCGATCATATTCGTTTAAGCGGGGCCCACAGTATTGATTAAAATACTCAACACGCCAAAAGAAGGTTTCTCTTCAAAAAAAAAAAAAAAAAAAAAGAAAGAAAGAGAAAAAAAGAAAAAGAAAAAGAAAAAAAAACCAGTTTACTCAGAAAATCAACAAGAGTTTTCTGCTGGGGAAGAAAAATAGTTAATCCCAGTTAAGTTGGCCACGGTTGGTCTGTGAAGTGAGGAAGAAGAAGAAATCGAGATCCAAAAAGGCATGTGGAAATGCATAAAGAGTTAAGTACCATCTTAATGGGTAACTCGTCGAGTAACTGAGTTTTTCGAAGATCAGTTGATTTTCGAGGTTTTTGCTGGCCAATATGACCAATATTGCTCTGACCATATCAATAACTTCTGCAGTATAGCAGAGTTGCTGTAATAGCCATATGGTAGTAGGGCAATCAAAGCAGTGGTCAGGACTCAGGAGAGAGTTCAATGTCAGTGCAGTGAGGACAGCTCCTGTAGCTTCGATGGTCGTCGAAAGATATTTTCCTTCTCTTGAAATTTTTAGGCTTCAATCTGGCAATGGTTGTTAATATAACACGATTACGGTTTAGGGCTGGACTGGAGTACTTCTGAAAAGAAGCATGAAGTAGCCTACGGCTGGCTATTGCAACAGCATCAGTGAGGGTTATCTCAGGCTTCCTTGGCTAGGATATCAGCTTTCTCATTGCCATCGATGTCGACGTGAGCAAGTATAGGAGAAGACCGCCTTATATTGGACCACTGCTTAAGTTGGACCTCGGGCTTAAAATCTAGTACAGAGGTTTATGCTACACTTTAACGGTAGAAAGAGAAAGTTTTAGGAATAAAATCAATGTGTATGAAGTTTCACCAGTCTTCGAACTGCGTAGCGTGAGTTACGCCATGATTTATGTTGAAAACGTGTAAAATTTTATTTTCTGCACTTGTACCTAGTAAGATAGTACTAAAACTTGTAAGCTGAGATAAACTACTGTTATAGCATGATAATCTGTGTTTAATAAGGATTACATCTATGTATTTACATACACGATTGTGATAATTTTTGACAGAGAAATAAGCTGCAGAATAAAAAATGGCATGTTTTCCTATATTGGACCGGTGGTCCAATTTAAGACTATGATTTTAAGCAAGACTTTTTGTTAATTGCAACATAAAATAAGTAACTCATCTGATTTAATAGCGTAGTTAAGATTATTTTAAGCATACTTTAACAGCTATTCACGATATTCATTTTTTTTATCAAGCACGTTTTCTAGAAGCTGCGAATTCTTAAAATATATGGTTTTTTTTCTCTCTTTTTCCATTAAGCTGCAGTTTCAGGTTGTTAAAATTAGTTATTAGTTTAAATAAAATTTGTGCTGGTTTACTGAGAAAAAAATATGAATTTCTTCGATTTGTTCGAATTTTTTTAAAAAAAGGAACAATTTATGTGTTACTAATATGTTCAATGTAGAGGAAACCGGTCTGTTCACTGTCCAAAAGCCCCAAAATAGATTGACGTATAAAGGTAAACACCAGTTGGAGCTGTAATGCGTGGTGAACGTGTTAGAAACACTGGCTATTTTCTGCATGAGTGCAACAGAATTGCTACCCCCTCCCCCTTCCCCATGCTTTTTTTCAAAAGATTACATTCCATGTATGAGCTTATTGTAAAAGCACCCCCTGGTGAGCAATATGCTTGTTCAAAAAAAGATTGGATCACAAACGATAATTCACGCAATTGATACAATATTTCATCAAAACCGCTAAGCCAACATTGTAAAAAGAATGTTCTTTTTAGATTCAACGCACTTACATAAAGAGCATAGATGCAATAAACTTGGCTAACGAGAGCGATATAATAATGCTTTCCCTTTAAGCACACCATATGCACGTAGATAAGGTCTTTATTCAGTCTCTATCTACATATTTTAATCGAGCATGTGATGCATAGATGCGAGAACATCTAATGAGATCCATTACCCAATGTCGCGTAGAAGAACTGTTTTGTAACTCTTATGGGCAAACCGCAATCAAAGCCATGGCAAATGCTGTGAATTGATTCTAAAGAACAGGAGTTTGGCCTGTTAATTGCGACGTGTGTTTAATAGCATTGACTTGCCTGGAGCAGAGGTAGAGAGGTAAGTAGTTCAGATAAAACTACTCAAAGTGAACAGGCTACATGTTCGGTGTAAGTTGTACTGTTGTACACCATGTACAGGAACTAGCTACGACTTAAATTAGTACAAGCTCTGCAGAATCAGCGGATAGTTTTCATCAAAGCATGATTGTTAACTCCAACTATGATTTTGTAAAGCCCCGGCTCATATATCACCTTACCTAAAAAATAGAAAGAACAAAAAGAAGGCTATCTCAGCAATCATTCTAACACCGTATGAAAGAAGCATAGAACAAAGACACACAAGAAGAAGCAAGAAACTGCACAAAACAACTGTTATTGCAATATTCTCTATAGAGATAAAGTGCAAAACATGATTAAGTACATGAAATGCCATCGGAGAGTTTATCAACACTGTCTAAGTGAGACCGAAGCAAAAGAAATTCTATTGCAAATGCTGGAAAAAAGATGTATAGTTCAAATATAAATTATTCTATGATTTCCTGGCATGGTCCAATTTAGGAAGCGCATGGTTCAATATAGGCGCATATATTCTTAAATTGGACTTTTGCAACTTTTTATAAGATAAATTTAAAAAAAAAATTTCCATATTTTTGGAAAATGTAAGCTCCTAGGGCGATTCCTGATTAAATTTAGCTTACGATGCCCTATTTTGAATTTTTGTATTGCTTCACATTGAGCGACACAGGCCTCCTGTTCTTAGGGGGTCCAATATAGGCAGTCTTCCCCTACATTGAAGAATGTAGGTCGTTTGGGAAATGGTTATTTTGTTCAAACGCAGGGTGATATCTTGGGTAAGTTGGGAATTGCCCCTCAAATAACTTGGAGGTCAGATTGCGAGTTCGAAAATAGTCCATTAGAATTTTGGATCGCTTTGGATGAATAGAGGTTTAAAGCCTCCTTTATACCCACTAGCTCACATGTATAATTTAAGGCAATTTTACCAGTAGATATTTTGTGGGATTCGTATTTGCCATTTGCATAGATGAAAAAGACACCAGCACCACCCTGGTTAAGGCTAGAGTCTGAAGAGTCATCTGTGACAGCAATAGCAGTATTTTGAGACGAATTAGATAGCTCATGAATTACGAGGTTACTTTACACTGAATTACAGTACCACTGGCGTGATGCGTAAAAGAAAATCTTAAAACATTTCCAATCTTTTTGCTTACTCATAACGCTTCTTAATTCAAACAGAGTAATTGATATTTAGATTTTAATTTTTACTTTCTCAAGATAGTGTCACAACTGATATTATGTATTTTAGTTTGCAGAGCTTTGGGAATCCCTTGCCGAAGTACAACGAATTTCGTTTCTGCACATGACACTGATGACAGTTTGACAGTGGATATTTATCTCGACGCTGATGGAAATAAACAGGAGGATCTGATAATGGATTCCATCTGGTAAGCGCTGTCGACACCAATATGTCCTATTTGTCACTCCTATTTGTCCACTTAATAGATTTTTTATATGATCTAGTTATGTTTATTAAGTCATATTAATGCATAAAAATATTGGAGTGCTTTTTTCTTTTTTGTCGAGCAGGAAAAAGTAACAAACACCACATCTCGGGCAAATTACTATTTTAGTTATTAGCAGACAATAGCAAAACGTTGTAATTCATTTTAAAGTTGAAATTCGTTTTTTTTTTCTTTATTTTTTAAAAATTACACTAAATACTGCATGAATGACATATACTGGAGCAGTAAGGGGGAGATCGTCCTAAACTGCTTCAGAACACCCCTTTTAAGAACAAAACCATCTGAAATGAAATCAAAAAGCGTCTAAAATACTCACATTTCTTAAACATTTTGATGACTCGGTCTGCGCCAGACGCCCCCTCCCCCCACACATGAGCACCATTGGTTGACCGTTATCTCTAAGTATGATTAACTATAATGGTTTACTGACTTTGCAAAATGATTGGCAATTTTGATGTAATTGATTTATGATGACAGTGCATTTCTAAGAAGGAAAATTCAGAGCATTCCAAGACACAATTTCATCACGAAACAGTCAAGCCTACCTCCACATCAGGCATTTCGCTCTTTCGAAACTTTGATTTCACTATCTTGTCCATATACTTCTTGATAGCAATAATCATCAAGGGTATGACAGGGAAAACTTGTAAAGATTTCGATTCTTGCTGACAGTGTTAAGAATAAATTGCAAGCCTTTTCACAAGCAGACGTTGATGGCATTTCTGTCAATAACGTAGTTTTTAAAACCAATTTTCTTGATGTAATGTTTCTAATTATAATACTTGCTGCATTTTTTCTGACACTAATAAAAGTAAACACATTTCTTCCAGTTTTCCCACCTTGAAGTGTTGGATCAAATATTGCAACTGTAAAAACCGATAGAAAACTCTTCGGTACACACTTTATGTGCACAGCTTTCAGTTATCTCCACCAAAGTACATTTCACTGTCAAATCTATTGAAAGCGTTTATAAAATGATTTTTTGCATTTAAACTTTCAAAGAAACTGAATGTTCTATTGTCTGAAACACGAATCCAAAGACTGAAATAGAAATGTTTTTTGGAAATAGATTTTTTTTGAACAAAATTGCTTATAATTTATGCTTTATGAACGATTTTTTCTTTTCATACCAAGGCTGTGATTCTTTTTATCAGGAACTTCCACGTATGGAATGATTGTTGGATGGCTAGGCCCGATTTACCATCTGGATACGGTGGATGGCAGGCCATTGATGCAACACCTCAAGAAACGAGTGAAGGTCATGTGCTTTTTTACATAACTTAATAAGTTCGGTAGACCGATTAAGGTCGTACATTTGGGAAAATAAAAACATCGAAATATTCTTGACGTAGTCTTTGATTTTAAATATAAAATGTAAAATAAAAGAAGTGAAAGTATCGCTAATACATACATTTTCAATCTTTGGATAAAAGTATTAAGGAAAGGGAACAAAAGATAAAAAAAAATGATTTTTAAATCTAAAGACTTTCTATCAGTTTGATTTGCACTAAAAAGTATGAAATAAAATAAATATATGATTTCTTGATGGAAACAGTTAAAATTGTCAGTTAATCTAATAAAATCTTTATATTTTGCTTAATTCTACAGCAGCCAATAAAATAAACCTATCAAGTTACCTCTCCCCTATTTTAGGAGCATTTCGGGCCGGCCCTGCTTCCCTCGTGGCTATCAGAAGAGGCGAAATCAGTCACTTGTATGATGCTCCCTTCGTTTTTGCAGAAGTAAACGCAGACATCGTTCATTGGCAAGCGGACGAATCAGAATTGGGTTTCAAAAAATTGAAGACCAATACGTATCAGTGAGTGTTTCTAAAACATTTTTCTTTAATTCTAATTAAATGTTTGGTGTCGTTGTTGTTGTCTTGTACCATTTAGACTCAATTTTGAGATGCGCAGCTTCACTTTTTGAGCTGTATCGTAATTTGGTGTGAAGTCCGTCTATAAAACTACATACATGCCATAAGCAGAGTTCTCTGACCACAAGACCGCGGCAATTAATTACTTTACTTATTTATTTATTTATTTATTTTTGAAGCAAACATTTCCAAATGTTCAAGCGATTGTAGTGAGTTTAAACTCTCATTAAACTAATTACAAGTCAGTGAAATGAAACTCTCTTTAAAGCACATGTTTGTTTTAAAAAGCAGTTTAATCTGATGGTGTAAGTTGCCTCAGGCCGAATGGTGGCAAAATTTTGAATTACATTTTCTTTTTTTTTTTTTTCAAAACTCTCCGCTCGCATGATCCGCATAACATGTGTTTGAAGTTTCGGTCGGATCAGTCCAGTAGAACCAGAGCTATAAGCCTCTGAGTAATGTCGGTTTATTATTTTCTTTCTTTTTTATTTCTCCCCCCCTTTTTTGTTTTCTAAATATTACGCGATTGAAATTTTATAGGAAAGTGTGAACTGAAGCATGATCCTTTGTATGACAGGACTTAAAAAAACAATGTGTCAGATATTTCTCTTGCATTTCGAAGAAATGTGAATTTTTGAATGAGAAAATGTTTTGAGTTTCATTTTTCAAAATTTGTAAATGTGGGAATTCGCATTACGTAAAACATTTAAGAATATATATAAATCCACATTGTACAACAGTTAATGCATTTAATGAATGTATTCTAAACAATTTAGGCTGTCTTCTTGTTGAAGCTGGATCTGAAAAGTATTTTTGGCTAATATCCAGAGCATTAACCATTTATGTATTTATGTTTGTAGGATAGTTTTTTGGCACTAAAACTAAGTTTCTAAAAAAAATTTCAGTGTTGGTCGGCTCATCGTGACCAAAAGGGTAGGCTTCGATGATGATTCTGGAACACGTGATATGGAAGACTTGACTCTTGACTATAAATCCAAAGAAGGTCAGTTGATTTTTTTTCCTTTTGAAACGTTAAATTAGTACTACTCAAGGCCTCAATAAGAAGTTATTCTGAACGATTTCTTCTATTTCTGAGTAATTTCATTTTGGAGTGTGTCCCACCAGAACTCATGGGCAGAATTATAGGAAAAAGTAGAATCATGGGCGGGGGCAGGGGGTGCAAAGAGTGCGCTTAAACGCTCCTGGCTATTTGGAAAAAGAAATTAAAACAATATTACTTTATATTTTAATATCAAAAAAGTTTTTAACGATTTTTTCGGAAAGGGGAAGGGGGATTTTTTTACTGAAAAACATTTTTTTGCTTTTGTTATTTTTTTTCTAGGTTTTTTTGAAAAAAAATTTTTTTTTCTACTTTTTTCCATAATTTTTTTAAAAAATTGTTTTAGCAAATTTTTTTTTAGTTCGGGTGCACCCCTTACGTATGATTCTGCCGGTACCCATGAGTAGAATGAAGGAAGTGTTTTTTGTCGAGGAGTTTTCGGTTGGAAATGTAAACTAATGTCAAAAAACTAGACTAAGAAAAAAGAGCTGCATGAGTTACTGCAATTTAACAATAACATAATAATAACTTTATTTACAATAACGTAATAATAATAATAATAATAATTTTATTCACAACAACGTAATAATAATAATAATAACTTTATTCACAACAACGCAATAATAATAACTTTATTCACAACAATGTAATAATATAATAATAATAACTTTATTCACAACAACGTAATAATAATAATAATAATAATAATAATAATAATAATAATAATAATAATAATAATAATAATAATAATAACTTTATTTACAATAAATATAATAATAGTAATAATTTTGTTTACATGTAGAAACTATGCCATACTAGTCTATAAAGTTTTCTCTTTTTTTTTCATTTTTTCTAAAGGTGGAATAGGATTCCCAGAAGAAACCTAAAGATCAGGAGCGCATATAGAAATTTATTTCCGAATAATTCTAAGCTTTTTTGCTTATGTTTTTGCTCTGACGGTTTAAGAGCAACAAAGGAAGCAATTTCTTGAAGACTTCCGATGTTTTTCCAAGTTAAACTGGTTTTGATTACCTGTTACGTTCTACCTTCTCATTTTCTCACAATTTAATACATTACCTACTATTTATCATTACTAAATTAATTTCCATCCATCAAACAAAATCCGTATAAATAAAACAGAAAAAAAGTGTGTGCGTGTGTGTGCATATATGTATATTCCCTATACAAATCCAGTTTACGTCGGATGCATGGATCAAGTTTGGCAGGGAGGTAAGGAAGGATCGCAGAGGGGTTTTCAAAAACCAAAAAAGTACCGAACCGCTCGAATTTCAATTTAACGGCTCAAATATGGCTTAACATTACTCTTTCTACGAGAAATAATCACCGGGTCTTCTCAATTTTGGTCTCATTGGAAAGCTCGCGAAAAATGCCTATCAGGAGGTTTCCTTCCAAAGGTTTTAAGAACTCCTAATTGCTAACTGCACCCAGAAAAAAGATACATTTTTAAAGAAGAAAAATCAATTTTAAATTGGATTTTTAAAGTCGTTTGCACGAGCCTGAAAAAAATTAAATAGCGTGAACGAAATCATTCATGAGAAAAATTGTTGTCGTTTTTTCTTGAATATGAACAAATAAAATTCTTACTTTTGCTTTTAGGCTTTTCCTGTAGCGGGGGATTTAAACTTTTTTTGGCAATTGATAAATTTTTCCTACTGCGAGAGGGCAAAATTTGATTGACTGTTTTTTTCGGGACTTCCATTGGACACGCATCACTTGACATAACTTTTATTTTCAATGTAACCCCGTGCAAAAGCCGGGCGACGTAGCTAGTTTTACAAATACATTTTCAACTCTCCATATGCTGCGGAAATAGATAATGCAAGTAAATCTATTTAGTACATCATAAGAGGAAAATTAAACGAATAGTGAATAGAACGCTGTTTAAATTTGATGTTCCACACCCAATTCAGGGTATTTTTTACATCATTGCTTCAAGCTATGTTTTGAAGCGCCTAATGCATAGTAAATATGCTTTTTTGCCTCGCACCTTACTAGAGATTGTCCTTCTCTAAATAAAAAATAAATAAATAAATTTAAAAAAAAAAGCAAACACAGTGCTGTCTCCATCGTGGAGCAACCTTACGTCAAACTTTCAGCCAGCATTCCTGAAAAATAGGAAAACTACGAATAGCAGAAATCCTCACATAACGAAAAAAAAAAAAGAGTCGATAATAATCACAAAATGTGTCCCTTCCAGGATCCTCCGAAGAACGGATGGCAGTTCTGAATGCTGCTCGACGTACTGGACTGACCCACATTTACGACATGCCACCACCAGGTAAAGAAGACGTGCGATTTCATTTACGGGACATCGACAAGGTCATGATTGGGCAACCTTTTAGAGTCATCGTGGATGTGGAGAACAAGAGTGATGGAATTCGAACAGTCACGTCAGTACTTTCAGCCAGTACTGTCCACTACACAGGCATCATTGCCAGAAAAGTTAAAAGGTCTCGGGGTGTGTTTGTACTTAAACCTAGACAAAGTAAGGAATTTTCTTCTGATTATTTTTTTATTTTTTGCACTTGCATCTTGCATGTTCTACCTAAACAGATGCCAGCAGTAAACCCAACTTTTAAATTGCTAAACATTTTTGACACACACCAGCACATACATACAAACAAAATGTCAGATGATATCGCTATCTTGACTTCGAATGAGCAAGCGGATCAATTATTTCAGCTACAACTTTACATTAAAGACACTTTACTAAACGCAATTAAAATCGAGTTTCATATTCTGCCGCTCAGAAAAGAAGACAATAAATGAAAAGGAATTTATTGTAAAACGCTTTGCCTGTTATAAGCATTTTACTAGTTGAGGTTAATAGAAAACGCTTACTTTAATTTTTATTTCAGACTATTATCAGAAGTATTTTGATCTCACACAGAGCACAGAAATCTTTCTCTAAATTTCAGTTTTAATTTTTTCCTTCCTTTTATTCATATTAATACCCTGTATACTTCATTGCATCAGTGCCTTTCACTGTTTCGGTATCCACTTTAAGGACTTCGGTATTCACTTTAGGAACCCATGATCTGTACGTTCAAAGGTGCCTACGCAAATACGGATGTGGCAAAAAAAATCGTCTCCTACTTTCATTCGGTTATGATTAACGAGGAAATTTAGGCAAAAATGTGACTGATATTTTTTTGTGATTACAATACCTCTTTACTTAGTAAAAAGAAGAAAAAATAAAGTTTTTAACATTAATGTAGTGAATGTATTTTTTTTTCGGCAGAAGAAGAACTGGGAATTGATGTCTCTGTGGATGATTATTTAGACAAGCTTGTAGACTATGCCATGCTTAAAATCTACGCCATTTCCACCGTTAAAGAAACGCAGCAGACGTGGGCTGAAGAGGACGATTTCCAAGTAGAGAAGCCTCCTCTGAAGATAGAGGTAAATATATTTCTAATACGTAATTTAATAAATGTAAACAGTCTGTTAAACAAACTAGATATGGCAAAGGCACAACGCTTGCAATGAAAAGTAGCTGCATGTGCTTTGGAGTTAAAGAAACACCTGCATTTCTGCTTAACTACTTTGGATACTTTTCAATTGAACAATTATTTAGTTGAAGCAAATGTAATGATTTTTTTTTTCTTTTGAAAGATCGAAGGAACACCGAAAGTGAACAGAAGATTTAACATAAGGGTCACGTTTACAAATCCGCTGAAACGAAAATTGGAAGATTGTGCTGTAACAATTGAAGGTCCTGGATTGAGTGAACCTGACAAGACACTGCTTGAGTAAGTATAAACAAAAAATATGTTCGTGGTTCGTACGTTTCAATATATAAGTGAACAAGTTAAGATACATGATATAAAAAATATAGACAATAGATAAAAATATAATAACTAGTTAAAAATTGATTTCATTAGCGATATTATGGACAGGAATATATTTTTCGAACAAACCATTTTAAAATACATATATTCCATTTCACAATTTGGTAAGTTTTTGTACAATGTAAGTTATCCTTTTTGAAAATAAGCATTTATTTTAACGTTTTTGACTTCCAGAGGGCATGCAATGACGTCAGCTTTCCTTTCTTTGCTTTCATTATATTACTAAACGGAAATAAAAGTTAAAAAAAAAAACCTGCAACTTATCAGATCCTAAAAGAGTAGCTCGCTGAGATCTGGTATCTAGTGCATAAAGATAGAGGGAGAAGACCTGTACTAAGTGTGTTACGTCTTTATTCTCCAACAAAGTTATGCCGTACAAAACCTCATTAGAGGTTGCATAACAAAAATTAAC
>JAXGGA010007061.1:0-65239 GCA_038373865.1 Uloborus plumipes
TTTTTCCGGCACGCCATAAATGCCTGCAGGCAGATGCAGGCAGAATCTGTCAAACGTGCAGACCTTCACTCCGAGTAATATTACTACGCTCATCAACTGAGATTGAAAGTATTTTCTAATTTTGTTCTATTGCACTTGTGTGTGTGCGTACGTGAGCAGGGCTGCGGAGTCGGAGGAAAAATGGTCGACTCCGACTCCGGGATTTTAAAACTTCCGACTCCGACTCCTGACTCCTGCTTTTTTTATTATTTTTTTTTTACCCAAATGTGAAGAGGGAAAAACCCTAAACAAAGGTTGAAATATTAAGTCCATTTTTAAAAGTTTCATTTTTATTCATGGTCGTAGCCAGGACTCACTTTAGGGGGGGGGGTAGCAAGCTGGGGTATCCCAGTTGGAGGTCATGGAGGTCATTGTGACCTCTCAAAAAGTTCAATTTTCTCAAGAATTCTCGCAGGTAATTTCACCACATTTACCTCAATTCTCGGAGGTCACTGTGACCTCCCAAAAAGTCCATTTTCTCCAGAGCAAAGACAAGTGCCGCTCTTGTCATTTGACTCCGTACAAAACTAATCCTTTTCTTGTTAAATGGCCAGACTTTATTTTAACACATTGCATTTTTGCTGCAAATATTTTTTATTCACTTGCATAAGCCCAAACATAGCAATTCGTTTCACAAAGCAGACCCGCCATTTTGAAGCCCTTTTTAATGATCCTAGATGCTTAGGATTTGGACATTGGACGCTGAAAATTTGTATCTGTTAGTTTCAAAGATATGTTTTCACCTCCATAAAATTTCATCCAAATCGGAGGTGGTCGGAGTCGGAGTCGACATGTTTTTCAGCGACTCCGACTCCGATTCCTTTGGTCCAAAATCAGTCCGACTCCGACTCCAACTCCGCAGCCCTGTGTGTGAGTATGAGTGTACTGGTTTGTCGCACCTTAATGTCGAATTTTTGAAATAGACTAATATGCTCAATAGATTCTATCAATTCAACTATAATCTCTAAAATAAAATATTATCTCTAGATAAGCTTGTTATCTCGGTAAAAAAAAGCCATTAAAAAACGAAGTAAAAAACGCTTCAAAAATGAAATGCAAAACTCAAGTCACATAAGGAAAAAAGAAAAGCAAGATGTTGTAAGTGTCAAATGCGAGAGCCCTACCAAGCTGTCAATTTACAATCCAAAAAATATAGCTTTTAGTTCCTAAAATTATATCACTGAAAGTTAAAAATTCATACACAATATTATTATATTATTTTACTTAAATATTCATTTATTATTATTGTTATTATTATTTTGAAACATTTTTATATTTTTGATCAGATGTTTTTTAAAATAAAATAAATTAAAATATTAAAAATGTTCATAAAGTTTTCCGCTGACCGGTGCCAGTCCGCTAGACAGGTGGTTGAAAATCCCTTGATTCGACTACTCAAGACAAACTCATAGTGGACGGTAACGACGTCTTAAGTAAATACTTTTACTTTAAATTTTACTTTAAATATTTACGAATAAGTTTTGCTCTTTTGTATTATCAGATACTTATTGCTTATGCTGCAGCTGAATTCAATGCAAAATTCGTCTGGAAAGTTTTTATTATTTGAATTGTTTTATCATATGATTCATCTAAGAATATTTTATCATCTCTACTAATAGTAAAGCTGAAGGTGGGCCTGTTTTTCTTTCCATCTTTCTTTCTGTCTGTTACGCGCGTAGCGTCAAAACCGTTCGGTATATTTTCATAAAATTTGGCACAAAATTTGTTTGTATCATGGGGTTATGCACTACGAAAATTCTATAAAAATTCTATCTAAAAATTCTATTTCGTTCTTTTTCTATTCTAATTCTTAGCTCATTTTTCATACAAATTCGATACAATGTGAAAAATTAGGGAAGATATATTTCATACACATTTTCAGTCTTATGTCATTCGAAAGCTTGAAATTTTTTGCTTAAAATGATGTCAGTTTGAAGTTTCTACGAGCAGTAGAAGAGCTGTAATAATTGTTTTTAGAATCCCGGAAATTCAAGGCTTACCTTATTCAAGGCAGTTTTTAAGAAATTAAAACTCGGTAAAAATAGTAAAAATATTGTATAAATTGCGGTGTTGCAACGTTCTTTCTAAAATGTTTCATTTCGAAAAATGTATTATTTTGTTTTTAAAGAGAGGAAAGAAAACTTCCTTCTTTTAAACTTTGGTGAGATTTTTGTTGGTTTCTGTAAGCAACAAAATTGTTTGTATTTTCTATTTTGGCTTATTTTTATATCATACTTTTAGGGAATTACAATTGAATCATAACTAAAATTGAGTATTCTTTCTGTGATATCAATTAATTACCAAATGACCTTTTAATTTTATACCACGGGCAAAGCCGTGCGGGTACCCCTAGTTTAAAATAAAGCATCAATGAAAAAAAAAAAACATCGGGATCCACTCCTGAGACAGTGGCATTCTCTTGAAAAACCATGGATAATACTTACTTCTGTTTCGCTGTATTTCTCTTCTTCTGCTGCATAATCATGATCTGGAGGAACGACGCTGTCATTTGTGTTGACTATAGGAATTATGTTAAGTCCTAAAAGCTCCAAAACTGTTTTTTTCACGTTGTAGCGGCTCTCTGGATTATAAAAGTCAGGTCTCGTTACAAGCATCTGTAATTGTTAAATTATCATAGTTTAATAATATAAATGTAAAAACAAATTTAAAAAATACTTTCTAATTGCAGTTAAAAACGAATCATATTTTTACTTTCAATTATTGTTAAAAGGCAATATATATTCTGTTCTGAGCATTTTGCTATATTTATATTTTATCCATTTCTAAAGAAGTTTTTGATTCTGGAAATATATATTTCCATAAGTTATGCAGTAAGGGTCTTTGTACGGTATTACCCAGCTGGTTGGGCGTTATTTGTAGTATATTCACAGTGCAAAAAACAAACCGTTGTTTTTACAGTATAATACTGGCAGCATAGATTCCAGTTTAAAACTAAAATTCACAGTAACAAACTGTAAAATTAGAAATTTTACAGTTACTGTAAAGCAGCAATTTTACAGTTTTTATCACAATTTTAGTTTATTACTACAAAATTATCTGTATTAAACTGTAAAAACAACAGTATAATTCTGGCAGCAGAGGTTACAGTTTAAAACTGTAAAATGCACAGTAATAAACTAAAATTAGTAATTTTACAGTTTATTACGGTGAAGCAGCAATTTTACAGTTTATTACGGTAAAGCAGCAATTTACAGTTTATCAGTGTAAAATTAGCAATTTTTACAGTTTGCTACTATAAAATTGGCTGTATACAACCGTAAAAACAACATCCATTTTTTGACAGTGCTTATTATTTTTTATTTCGCTTGTTACAAAATACTGTTGCTGCTTATCTTAACTGGCTCGAAAAAGGTAAGCAACAGTAACAGATCTGGTTTAGTCAATGAGATAAAACATATTTAAGAAGTCCGATACAAGAAGGGGTCTCAGCCTCAAATCTTCCTTCTCGAGTCTCAGTCAGAAGGAGAGGGGATTCGGAATAGTTCCTGAGGTGTTCCATTTCTTGCAGATAAAGTAGGTTTTTGACCCTGGTCAAATTCAAGTGTTCACGTAACAGTTTTGATAAATAAATCTATTGTGTAGGGTTGCTCTCAAAATTCAAAGTACCTCCCGGCTGCTTGTCCCTGTACCCGTTGTGAGCAGGAGGTATACTACATCTGGGGTTACGGTTCAAACTGATTACACGAAAAAAAATCTAATTATGCAACTGGGTTAATTGTAGGATTGTGAAAAAAAAGCTTTGCTTACAAAATTTTTTCATGCATCTGTTTTATCTGAAAATGAAATTAAAAATTTATTCTAAAAAATCAGTCTCAACAGCTTCTTCGGAATATCAGTTATCCTCCGAATATTAGTTGTGTGTCAAAAATCACGGGAGCTACTTGTTGAACGGTATTACAGAAACTAACAATTACCACGAGATAAAGGATTGTTTTCTTAATTTTTTTTTCTTCAAATAATCGTAGTTATGCTAGTCTAGTAGACTAGTCTTTATTTTTTTATGGATAAAATTGTTTATGTACAAGGAGTAATCGCAAGTTATGCCAGTTTCTTTTAGTAATTAAAAAGTTTTTATTTCACTGCATTTTAACATTGCTTCGTCGCTATAGATTTAAGAGAATGAAAATCAGATTTCTAATGAAATTTTACTCCTCGTTATTATTTCAGTAATAAGCTACATTACTACGTTATTGGAATTTATTATGAGGATTATTACGCGGAACATACAATTTTTCCACAAATTTTAGAGACGAAAAATTTTTCCTTGCAGTTTGATTTTCAATAAAATGTAGAGTTTTTCTGATATTGTTTTCTTTATATCATTAGATAACTTACATAGAAAATTTTAGTATCAATATTGAAATTTAAAATATTTTTTAAGAAGCATTTATCTTCTTAAGACTGCGCTTCGCAACCTTCTTTTTTTTACCTTTACATGGTTGAAGAGAAATGCGTTAAACAAAACTATTATGCTTTGACGTATTTTGACTTGACTTTGTTGCTAGCGATAAACTTTTCTCATACACTGTAAAAAATGAATGTTGTTTTTTCAGTATAATGCAGATAATTTTACAGTAATTTTACAGTAATGAACAGTAAAACTGCGAATATTACAGTAGTAACATTGCTAGTTCACAGTAATAAACTGCAAAACTGTTAGTTTCAAAGTTTATTACTGTGCATTTTACAGTTTTAAACTGGAACTCTGCTGCTAGTATTACACTATTATGTTACAGCATAATATAGTAAATTTTATGGTAATATGCTTTAGCATTGATAATTTTACAGTAATAAACTGAAAAATTGCTAGTTTGACAGTAATAAACTGCAAAACAGCTAGTTTTACAGTTTTAAACTGAAACTTCTGCTATCAGTATTATACTGTAAAAACAACAACTTATTTTTTGCAGCGTATTAAGATTTATGATATAACACAACCGATCATTTTTCAATACTGCATTCGTTCAAAAACCTCGAAAAAGATACAAATAGTACGTTAAAATAGTCTTATGATTCTAACTTGGGCAATTGAAACTCCATATTGACTGAACATTTCGTCAAAGAGAGCAACTATTCCACTCTGTCCTATTGCGGCGGCAGCAGCTTTAGGCTCAGGCTTCAGCCCCACAGTCTGGAAAAAAAAAAAAAAAGTATACACTGGCGAAAGAAAAAAATCCCAACACCAAGAGAAAATTATTGTAGAGTAATGAAATTTGGGTAATGCAATTGTTCAGTTAACATGTTTAATTGATTAAATGTACAAGATCACTGGCTAATTTCTGTACCTCAGAACCAGACTAACGTAAGTCCATTTTCGTCATTTTTCAGTAGAGGGGAAAAACGATGTATTTGACAATCGTTTTTCCCCTCTACCGAAAAAGAACGAAAATGGACTTACGTTAGTCTGGTTCTGAGGTACAGATTTAAGCTCAAGAAAATGCTGTGCAAATGTGAAAGTCTGTTAATTTAACAGAGGGTGTAACCTCCAGAATTTTGAAGGCAAGCCTGCAAGCCTGCATGCATTATGTCATACAGGTGCCGAATGTCACTTTGTGGTATGGAGTGCCATGCTTGTTGCATTTGTTGTGTCAATACTAGGATCGTCATTGCTGACTGTGGATGTTGCTCGAGGTGCCGTCCAATGATATCCCATACGTTATCAATTGGAGACATACCTGGTGATTTTGCAGGTCATGGTAACATGTCAGCACTCTGTAGAGCACATTGTGTTGCAGCAGCGATGTGAGGGTGAGCGTTATCCTGTTGGAAAACTCCCCCTTGAAGGCTACTCATGAAGGGTTGTACTACTGGTTAAATTACCAGACTGACGACAAATTTTCAGTCAGTGAGTTTGGGATAACCACAAGAGTGCCCCTGCTGACGTAGGAAATTGCTTCAAAGACCATGACTCCAGGTATGGGTCCCGGGCGTCTAGGCCGTAGACCGCTTGGATGCAGGCGGTCCCCTGGCCTCCTTCTGACCAATTTACAGCCACCACTGGCACTAAGGCAGAATCTGTTTTCATCAAAAATTACAACAAATCTCCACTCCGACCTCCAGTGAGCTCTGTCTTGGCACCACTACCGTCGGAAACGGCAATGGTTTGCAGTCAATAGAATACTGGCTACAGGCTGCCTGTCTCGGAGTTCTTCCGTTTCTTACCGTTCTTTGGGTCACGACGGTACCAACTGCAGCTCAAATGTCAGCCACAGATGCAGTACGATGCGCCACAGCTGTACGGAAGATTCGGCGATCTTCCTTCTCAGTCGTGCCACGTGACAGCTCGGAACTCGATCTTCTTGAGGTAGTACCATCCCTTGACCATAGCTTCCAATAATCATGCATGGTGGAAACATCCTCCCCCCCCCCCAAGTCTTTCTGCAATATCGCGAAATGAAAATCCACCTTCTCGTAGCCAAATTGTACGACCTCGTTTAAACTCGGTGAGCTGTTGACAATGGCTTCTTCGTCTTCTTAAAGCCATTCCTGGATAACATGAATGCAATTCGTCAAATTTCACGGAAAAATAATACTTTCTTGCTTCACAACACGCTTTTAAAGTAAGCCTTATTTGCATTTTCTGAGTGACGCCAGCTGCGCCACACTTATGCGCGGAGCGCGAAATTTCAATCAATGTCATCTTTTAGTTGTATAAACAAGCTTACCAAATTTCGTTTATCTAACACAAGTCTTTCTTGGTGTTGGGATTTTTTTCCGCCAGTGTATGTATGGTTAAAAATTTTATTTCTAGAAAGGAGGCGTGGTTTTTAGGCTACGTGCCATTTATGACCAAATGAGAAGGGGTATTTAAATCCCGCTTTTTGTTAAACCATTGCCTTTTTCCTCAATCAAAATCGATTTACCTCGAACCCTCTTTCAAGTGATGATAACGTCTCTCTCATGGACATAGACATCCTCATTTCGGCTTTCAGTTTTTGTTTCCCAAAAGCAACAGCACCGCTGGTAACCAGTAAAACTTCTTTTCCTTGATTCTGAATAAGAGATACCTGTAGTAAAAAACGAATCATTCATAAATATTATTATAAGACATCCTTGCAACGTATTTTTAATTGATGAGGATAATTTTGCATTTGTAAAATTTATATTGAATAGCGATTACATATAGATCTTCTCACACTATTGTTGTTAATTACAATCGTTAATCAATCGAGCACTATCTCAATGAGCAAGTCTTTTTTACTTCTAATATTAAATAATACATTTTTTGCTCTATACAAACCGATCTTATTGCTATTTTCAGTGTAGAGTTACTTTATCGTCCTGTGCGGACAGTCAAATTCTATAATTTGAGCAATATTTAGTTATAGATGTTACAATATTTTAATGAAACATGTGTGAGGAATTTTTTTTTAAAATTAACATTTTAGATAGATACTCCTGGGGACCCATTTATGGTTTTATTATTATTATTTTGATTTTTTTTTTTTTTTTTTTTGTTATTTACATTATAATGCGATTGCATGTGTCACGTGCTTGATATCTAAAGTTAATTTCTAGTAAGTTTTTTATGAAATACACTGTTAAAAAAAAATGAATTTTCAGATAATTTTTTCCCGATTTTAACAGAAAATTTCTGTTTTCGCTTCAAAACGTATCTTTTCCTTAAAGAAACAGAAATATTCCGTGAATCACCGAGTAAGAGAGAAAAAAAAAACGGCATTTTTCTGCCTTTACGCTTGCGGCGCCATCTTCCTGCGAGAGACGTGCATACTTGGACGCTTTCCAAAACACATCGCGTTCAAACGTATAACTTTATTCGTGTCTGTTGGTGCGAAACCATTGGTGTAGTGATATATCTTGTGAAGCCATTTTGCTTTAATTTGAGATAGGCTTTGAAGAAAAACTTCGGCTGGATTTATAGCGTTCCCCCAATTATTTTGTGCCGTTAGAAGACTTGTGAAAAAATGATCTTTTCACGCACCTGTAAGTAATGTGATGAGTCTGTATGCCGCGTTTCCCTTGTACGACATTTTAAAGAAGATTTAGTTTATCAGTCCATAAGTAATCGCAATGCATTCAAGCAAAATAAGCAACAAAAGGGTGTGTGAGTATATTTTCAAATCCATACACTCTTTAGTTGTCTTTTTTGTCAGTCGTCCATTAGAGGTAAGATTTTCGTACATTAGAGGTAAGAATGGCTCTTGCCCCATCAATTTTTATCATGTTTTTATTTTGTTATTATTATTTTTAATTTAATTTGAGTCTAGACTTAATAGCTAGTTATTTCATGATGTAACCTGATAGACATTTAAGAGTTACATATATAAACTAACTATGAGTGCTGACGGTTAGTTAAATGATTTTTGTAATTTTCCACGACGATTAAAGAACTTAGTCTCAAAACTAAGCTTTTTTAATACGCTTTTATTAGTTTCACATGTGGGTTTGTTTGTATGCATGTATGTAACTCTAAATAAAAGATAAAATTCACGTTCTTTGCAAATATTTAAAGTAATATGTTTAATACTGTTGTTAATACTAAAAGCTAAACTATATTACATGTTGATGTATTATAAGTGTTTTAGTTGTTTGTGTATGTAACTCTGAATAAAAGAAAAAATTCACGTTCTTTGCAAATATAAGAGTAATATATTTAATACTATTATTAATACTAAATGCTAAACTATATTACATATTGATGTATTATAAGTGCATCTAAAAGCGTATTTTTTATTTTTTTTTAAACCAGTTTAAAGATTATTCCTTGGAAGCGATTTCATTAAAAACAAAAAATATCGTCAATTTTCAGAGTCCATTTCTTAAAGTGTTGATCACTATGAACACCATAACGTAAATATATGAAAATAGAGGAAATCAGTAAAAATACAGGATTTTTTTAAAGGAATCACGAATGTTTCAAATTCAGAAAGGAAAAAAAAAACTTTGGGAGGAACTTAATTTGTATTCAAACTTAAGAGAAAATATTTTTTAAAAAAATGCACCTTGTTAATACTGCTTAATGTTTTGAAGTTATACGCTCAGAAATACTATGTACTAATCATTCCATCTTCTAAATATTTGAGTATTTTATGCGAGATTGATGTAATCTCGCATAAACGTAAAAAAATGTGTTATTTTAATGAACTAAAATTTTTAAGGAAAAAATAAAGCCAATTCTTGTATTGCTTTAGTATTTTTTTTAAAGGCAAGATATTTAAGAGTTTGAACTCATGCACCGGATTTTGCTTTAAGCATGAGCGGACATTTTCAAACTTATTCTAAAAAACAAAATTCGTAAGAGTTATAAAGTTTACATTTTTGCTCATCATTTTGTCTTATAATATATATATATATATATATATATATATATATATATATATATATATATATATATATATATATATATATATATATATACTGCTCGACATTGAAAATGGAACACCAAGAAGGAGTAGTCAGAAATTCATGCAAATTTTACCGTAGACGCACGTCACTGAGTTATGCAAATGATATGAAATGCGCAGCTCTCCGACGCACGTGAAGTAAGATATAAGAGAATGAAGTTGAAAAGTGGGCTATGTTCATGTTGGTTTTTCTGCCAGACTAATTAGCGGAGAAATTTGGTTTTTGTCTCGAAGGATACGTGTGATAGGATGAAATGCCACGCCGTCCTCAACGAAGACACTTCCAGCATATAGACGACTTTACAAGGGGTATGGTGATCGGACTGAGAAGGGGAGGTTGG
The DNA here is from genome assembly GCA_038373865.1 of Uloborus plumipes. Taxonomy (NCBI): domain Eukaryota; kingdom Metazoa; phylum Arthropoda; class Arachnida; order Araneae; family Uloboridae; genus Uloborus; species Uloborus plumipes. Next base: position 9,767 of record JAXGGA010007061.1, read on the forward strand.
TTCATACGTCAAATTGCAGATGATACCCACATGGATGCAAGCACTGTGCATCGGCTGTGTCGGAGATGGTTGGAAAGAGGAAATGTAGCCACATTGAGGGGTGCAGGTGCAGCCAGAGTGACGTCAGACCGCTTGGATCGACGGATTCACCGAAAAGCTGTGGTTGATCCGCAAGTCACTTGTACGTCGATTCTGCAGCACGTGCAAGGTACCCTGGATGTTCCTGTGTCGACCAGAACCATTTCCCGTCGACTGGTTGCACGTGGCCTGCAATCACGGCGCCCGCTAAGAAGACTGCCATTGACCTCACAGCACAGACTCCAACGTTTGGAATGGTGCCGGACCAGAGCTACGTGAATGGCAGAATGGCAAACCGTAGTGTTCTCAGATGAATCCCGCTTCTGTTTGTCCAGCGATAGTCATCGCATACGTGTGTGGCGTCGACGTGGAGAAAGATCGAATCCGGCAGTAACTGTGGAACGCCCCACAGCGCGACAACGTGGCATAATGGTTTGGGGCGCTATTGCATACAATTCCGTATCACCACTAGTACATATTCGGGGCACTATGACGGTCCAACGATATGTAAATAATGTACTGCTGCCGGTGGCAATCCCCTACCTTCAGGGTCTGCCAAATGCAATTTTTCAACAGGATAACCCCCGGCCTCACAGTGCTCGAATCAGCCGACATGCTCTACGAGGTGTACATATGCTTTCCTGGCCACCATACTCTCCTGACTTGTCATCAATTGAACATGTGTGGGACGTGATTGGAGGCCGTTTGCAGAACCTGTCACAGCCTCGTTCAGAGGACGAACTGTGGCAAATGGTTGAAAGGGAATGGAGTGCCATCCCTCAGGACACCATCCGCAGGCTTATTGACTCCATGCCTAGACGTGTTTCTTCGTGCATCGCTGTCCGCGGTGGTCCTACTTCTTACTGAGCCGACGCAGTCCTCGCTCTAAATTTTGCTTATTTATTTTGAAATAAATATCACTTATTGTTCCATGCTGTCTCTGTCTTCTTACCAAATTTCATCAATTTCTGACCACTCCTTCTTGGTGTTGCATTTTCAATGTCGAGCAGTGTATATGTGTGTGTGTGTGTGTACATAAGTATAAGCGTCTAAGTATAAGCCTATAACGTATAAGCGGGGAACCGAGAAAATGAAGAACGGAGAATTAAGAAACGAAAAAATGAAGAACGGAAAAATGACAAGCGGAGCATTTTCAAAATCACGGAAATATAATTAACGAAACGGAAAAATTCCGGCAACTTTACTGCCGTATATTTTTCCGTTATTTTCAGGACATGTTTTTAACAGTGTAGTTAATAATTTTGCATTATTTATATAGCAATGATCAAACAAATTGTAGAGCATAAGATCATGTTTATAGGGTAGACACAACCATTCACAGAACAAAAACTCATTTATACAAGAAACGGACAAGGACAGGAGAAAGAAAGTGCATCCATACTGGAATCGGGATTCGAACTCGGTGTTCCTCCATACCGATCAGTCTTCTCTGACTACTAAACAAGGTTGCCGGAAGCACTTGACAGGTCACGTAGAGCCCGCTTATTAGAATATCGCTTAAAATGATATCCCGCTAAATATAATAGATTTTCAATGTACCAAACCTTTGTAATGCATTATTTTCATCCCGGATAATGAAATATCCCCCTTATTAGAATAATTTTTCGTAGAAAAATGGCTATTTCACTAAGCGGGATTGACTGTATTTCATTAATAAGTAATAATTTGATGTGATGAACACATATTTTCCTCAAGAATTCACACGTTTGTGATTTCTTGAGCAAACGAACCGTTTTGCTCAAGAGGGTTTTTTCTTGAGCAAAAGAGTTTTCATTACCTTTTTTTTTTCATTACCCTTTTGAATTATTATTTTAAATGAAATACATGAGTTGTCACGTGCGGAACAAAATGATCGTTTTCCGTGGAATGTCCAAGATAAAAAAAATTATATCCTAATCAATTTTTAAAACATCAATACACCGAAGATAAATATAAAAGAAAGAAATATCCATCAGTGAAAATCATTCAACAGAACTTCAAAATTATTTTGATATTGTAAAAATTCTCTATTCTACCAATAAAAATTACATTTAAACCATGAACATATTACCTGTTCCACAATTGATGCTAATCTCCCTAGAGCTAATCCAGATTGGTCTGTACGAGTTACTACAGCAGAACCCAATTTAACCACAATGCGTTTCGCATTCTTCAGCTCACTACGGTAATTGATTGTCCCTCTTCTGCATTCTTTAGGGTCCAGATCTTTATGAAGCGACGAAAGGCATCTTTTATTCATTTGAAGAATTCTTGCATTTTTGCAAATACACAGAAATTTATTTCCAGGTTTACTTAGTAGTAGAGATATTTGCAGCATGGTGTGGTTAATGACCTATTGAGGAAAATTTTCAGTTAATATCCATCGGGCCAAAAATTTAAAAAAAAAAAAAAAAACGGTGGGGGGGGGGGAGAATGAATCCTTTGGGGGATCTAGATTTCTATGAAGGGACGATAAGCAGCTGTAATTAAGGCGACAAGGGACTATCATTTTTTTCTATGAATTTCTTTGAAATTTGCAGCATAGCTATATGTTGCTAATAATAACACGTATAAAAATGTTCATTGAAATATTTCAAAATTAAATGTTTTTTTAATTTTAAATTTGAATTTTTACACTTTTTCTATATTATTCCTCGCGCCTGAAATTTCATCAAAATGACATAATACAAACAAAATGTGGAACATAAAACACCAGAAAATAAAATGATGGGAGTACTTTTTCAATATATTGTGGCAAAAATTAAAGGAAAAAAAAAACTAAAATCCACATTTTTTTTTGTAAAAGATATCCATATTTTAATAAAACATAGCAAATATATTCGACACAGCTAATAAAATAGAAAATTCCTTCCCAACAAAATGTTAACAAACTTCATAAGTACATGGCAAAAAATGTTTAGCAAATTTAAATAATAATTTTTTCACTAGACCTGTATGAAATTTGTAAACACGCGTAAAATTATGTTTTGAGAAAATTAACATTTACTGTTTTACTGTTGTATATTTCATTATTAAATTAGTTTTTAATACAAATTCACCACAAATAAGGTAAAGCTATTTATTTACAAATTTACAATAGCAATAACATGTATTTCAATCATATAGTTTTTAGAAATATCATCAAAGAAAAACCGATTTTTTGACAATTTTTTGCTCATCTGAAAATCTCTTCTCACCTTAAGGTGAAGAATTTTTGCATTTATGCGTATACACTGAAACTTATTTCCACGTTTACTTAACAACAATGTTTTCAGTACGGTTTTTCAAATGCAATTGAGGATAAGTTTTAGTTAAAATCATTTGGATCAAAGAGTTCGGATCAAAAAAATGTTTTGACAAGTTTTCAACCTCTATTTGAAGAACTTTGAAATAATTTTGAGTACGCTTTCATTATTAGTAGTAAGGTAAAAGCACCAGTAGTCGGCCATTTAAGAGATTTTTTGTTGATCTTAGCTAACCTAGAACTTTCAGCTATCAATACAGCAACAAAACAAGGTAAAACTTTAGAATGAACCTTTCTGATAGTGAACCAAATATTTGTTTCAGAAATTTAAAAAAAAATTATGGTACAATTCAAGCTGTTGTCAACACTAGTTAATGCTCCAGTAGTCGGCCACAGAATCATCTTAGCTGAAAAATTAGCAGAATCGCAATCTTGGATGACGGCATGTACCTATCCTCAATCATCAACCAGTGGCAGTTAAGTTGTGGCTACTTTTTTTTGAATTAGTAATGAGTCATTTCATTTTGAATGGTGATTCAAAATGAAATGACTTTAAAGTATTCGGAATCACCATTCAAAATGAAATGACTCATTACTAATTCAAAAAAAGTACCCAAAACTTAACTGCCACTGGTTGATGGTTGAGGATAAGTACATGAATGTGTGAATGCGTCATATCTGATTTTGAATTAAAAATGTACTATTTATGAGGAGTTTTATGTCATTGTGGCCGACTACTGGAGACTGGCCGACTACTGGAGCACTTACCCTATTACGTGTAAAAAGTGTTTCATCTGTAACTTTGTTCTGGTGCTAAGTGGAGTTCATTTATATTTGGACTGAAAAAAAGGAAACTATTAGATTGACAATATCGCCAGTAGTCATTTTTGTAATGTAAACCGGCTTTCCTCACACCTATTTGAACAAATGAAATCTTTTAAGGTTTCGATGATTGGAAGTCGACTTTTCAGAGTCAAAATATAATTTCTTAATACTTGGACATAACGAACTAATATGTGTTTGACATAAAGTATAACCTTTCTGTAAAAAAAAGTTTAAAAAAAAATGTGTGAAAAAAAAAATGTGCAACTAGTGTAAATATTTTTTTTTCCATGCAAGTCATTTTTGCTTTACGATACATAACTGTTCCTATGCTTAATTATATTACGATTATAGGACTACGTTTAGAATTTTGGGTATAAAGTGCGAACATGTGTAAAAATGTCTCATTCGTATAAAGGGATTAAACAGTATAGTACCCAGGTAGCACAAAAAACGTTTAAACGTTTTATAAACGTTTTTAATCCGTTGTCACAACGTTAATAACCATTTTACAACCTTCAAAAAAAAAACGAAGTGTGCTACTTGGGTACAGTATGGAACGTGTATGTAGTTGTATGTATGATTGTTAAAAATGCAAGAAAAGTAAAATTGTAGCTTGTTTACATGAGTCTATTATTAAGCAATGACAAATTGCTATATGCTTTCTTTTTGTACCTTAGTTGTCTGATGGTTAGTTTTTCAGATTGACAATATGCCTACGTGTTGCGTCCACTAGCCTTGCAGTGGCGCAGTACTTACGGTAGAAATCGCCATTTGTTGAGTTACCGGGTCACCTGTATGTGGCGTACGGATATGTGTTTATTCGCTCACGGAACATAACTTCAATTAGAGCTGTCAAAATTCAAATTAATGTTTTTCTTTTTTTTTTCTTTACAGAAATATCGCCATAAATTGCACTGTTTTGCTTAAAGTCTATAGATGAATATGTTTCAAACGATTAAAATCATTTGCTTTAAAAATTTTGGAAACAATTATTAGGAAAGAGAATTTTCACAGAACCATACAAAGACACAGAAGTTTAAGAACCGGGTAAAACACTTTGGCTAGTTCTCCCAATTCATTCAGATAAATTTAAATCTAGTGGTTAATTCCTGGTATGATTCTGGATACCAAACGCGTACAATAATCTCATGAAAAAAAAAGAATTTCGAGTGCAATACCAAATTTAGTTGTTAAAATAATAATAACAATTAATAGATGTTTCGATTTGTCATACAAATTGGATAGACACATACATGTTAGAATTTCAAAGAAAGGTTACCTTGTAGCTTGTTTACAGAAGCATGCTGTGTGTATGCGTATCTTTTTCCATATACAAATATAGTTCTGAATCAAACTGTTTTGTTTAAAGTATATTGATGAACATATTTCAAACGATTAAAGTAATTTTCCTTTATACATAGCTATCAGAAAAACAGCTTTTCTCAAAACCATACGAAAAACCTCAATCTTCAATACTGAGTAAAACACACTGCCTTATCCTCCAAATTCGCGGTGACAAATCCAGCGCGAGCGGTTAATGACCAAGGAAGATTAGGGAAACCAAACAAATACAATAGCAAACAAACAATCCAAGTGCTAACAAACCCATCCTTAATTTAGTTTCGTAAGATAACAGAAATGATAAAATACGGGTTAGTTATAATTAAACTTCCTTGTAACCGGCTTCCTGCAACTAAAACAAGTGAATATGTAGCCACGAAATTCAACCACTTATGGACTATAAGCTTGGATATAGGGCATAAAAATGTGAAATGTTAAAAAAAGAAAAAAAAAGAGGAATATTTTTAAAATGTGTACGGACATTAGCTTACACCTTTATGAATGAACCACAAACTAAGGTGCTAAATCTAGCACACAAAATACTCAATTCATACTTATAATAATAATAATTTATACATATATATATATATATATATATATATAAATAAAGGAAGAAAAAAAATATATTTAGAACAAGAAAAATGAATAAAAAACTACGTTAATGCTTCAAAATCATTTTTTTCACGTTATACATTAGGAAAATTTAAAGCTTATAGACTCCTGGCCAAATGTGTATTGCCAGAAAAGAAAGCAGAAACACTTATATATATTAGTGCGAGTGGCTGTGAAATGAACAAGAACATATCAAAAAGTAAGAATCTTATCTTAATATACAAAAATTACGTGTCCCTGTGTTTGTGGCCAATGGACTCCTCAGCTACTGAACCGATTTTAACCAAATTTAGCACGCAGTTTCAGTTTGGTCCAACTTAAATGATAGGAGAGCTTTTATCTCAATTTAGGACCGCAATATATTTTTTATTGCAAGTTATCTATTTAACTACCAGCTTTTCTGTATTCTTGGTTTCTAGAAGATAAAATCTGCTGCTGGGTTGTCAGTTGCTTCGGAAGCAAAAAAAGCTATAGGGACATTTCAAGTCAAATCAACCAGCCAAAACGAGATTTTGCACCATGGGTCTTCAGATTTTTATGAAACTTGGTGAGACTATTCTACCCATGGATATAAGAATATTTGGAGATTTTTAGATTAATATATCAATTACTTTCGGAATGGCAACACCTCAAAGTTTTGTCAAAAATTTGTCGCTTAACAAAATTTGCAGATCCAGCAGACGGACATACATCTACAATTTTTACTATAAAACAGTTATTTTTTATGCTAGAGGAGTAATTTTTTTTGTATTTTGTTCAGAAATGTACTGTTAATTAGATTATGTAGTTAGATTTAAGATTTAAAGTAATTAAATTACCTCTAAAAATCAGTAATAAGCAACATTGAAGATAATTTTAAGCACTGACATGGGTTCAGAAACCACCCAATAACATTTTTAGCGTTCCAAAACCACCAAAACCCATTATATTACCGAAAACTAGATTAAAAATGAGAGAAAGTGATGCAATAAAATTGGTGGGGTTTTGAGCTTTACTTAGGTTAGAGATGATTAAAATTACGTATTTAAAAAGTAACGAAATCAGTCAGAAGTTGTCTGCCACTGACCCAAAATAATACAATAACACATAGAAACTGTTTTATAGCACTTTAAGAACATGAATAATGAATATACTAATAAGTAAAAATATTAATTTTAACATAAATATTATTCGACTACTATTTACGTGACTTCTGAAAATGGGAACTTACAACTTAGATGAGTGTTTTGTAGCTCCAGTTCAAATCAAAAGGAAAACTTCTGACGTCTAGGTGGAAGTGTACATTAGTATAATTATGGGCAGAAAGCTTCCCTTTACAAATTTTAATAAGCTATAAATAGTTATATATTTTAAAATTATGTTTAATAGTTTTAACCAATAGTTGGTATTTTATAAATAACTATACGTTCATAAAACAGCTCCACAAATTTCTAAACGATGTTTGATGACCGATTGCACTTAGAAGAACATCATTTGTCCCTGTTGGAATGATTTATTTCTTTTTGCCTTGACAGTCTGTCCTTTTTGCCATCTTTGTTTCTAATTTGAGAGAAACGGGGTTCCGAGTGGAGACTAAAGAACTATAATTCAAATCCATGATATTAACTAAATGTCCGAATCTTTTATTTGCAGATGGAAATTACGTTGCTCTTCTGACTTCTAGAATTTTAACAACTCTTTTTAAAAGTATTCCACCTTTTATTAATATTTTCCATTAATTCTGATCCGATTTTATAAAAACTACTCATATGTGATGTTTCTTCTGGAACTTCAATCAGACACAAAATATGCTGAAGGGGAACAAGACGTTCATCTTGTCGTTGAGGCCAGCAGAATGTTTCAGAAGGTCCATGTGGGTGCATAAAAATGACGTCGTTTTCTCCTTCATTAATTTTGTTCACAAACCCAATCTACCAGTTCTCCTCATAAACGCAAGCGACATCATTATTTAGGTCTGGTTTTAAGATCTCCAACATAGATGAACATGCTGCTATTCTAACGAAATCCCATTTAATGCATGTTTCTGAATCTAGACTTGTTCGTTTTGCTGTGATTTCGTTAGTTGATAAGGGACAGAAAAAATGAAAACTACTCGTTCCTAAAATTGTTTTACCCGTCGAAAAACGTTCTTCTAGTTTATTTTGATGTCTGCGAATTTCCTCTTTTGTCAAAAAAAAAAAAAAGGAAAGAAATCGTAGAAAAGAGACTGCAACAAAACACATTCATTTGGTGGCCATTTGTAATTTGAGTGGATTGATACACATTTTGAAGATTTTTTTTTGTAAGTTCTCTTGACAGTTCCACCAATGCAATCACTAAAAGTTTTCCCATGACTTGTTGCATGGAAAGACCAACAAACATCCATCTTAAAATCTGATTTATGATGACATAAGTTCATCACACTTTTGAAATTTTTGTACTGGGCACTGCACCCATCAGTAAAGTACTCCACTTTCTTTATGTTTGGAAATTGAACTTTAATATACTCTGCCGTTCTCTGTTGAACAGAGTAGACAAATGTAACATGATTTAGGTCATCTGATATAAAGCATGACGGAGTTTCTTTGAGGGATCCATCAGAGGTCATACTGTAGATTACAGTAGAATGTAATGAACAACCTGCATGACTCCAATGGTAGGACTGTACCTCACTCTGCAAAACAAAATTGTAGTTTCCCGCAAAATCCATCGAAATTAAGCATTCATCATTTTTCAATTTTTTTTTTTCTGCTTTTCAGGTATGAATTTTGAATTTTAGATATATATGAATGGGGTATGAGAACTTCAATTTTTTCCGTTACTAATTCTATGAATTCGTAAATAGGTAAAGTCATAGTCTGAAGTTTCATTTTTTTTTAATCACGAATCCATTGTGAAAACTAAGTGCAATTGGCCATCAAACATAGTTTTGAAATTTGTGGAGCTGTTTTATAAACGTATAGTTACTTACAAAAAAACAATTATTGGTTAAAACTATCAAACGTAATTTTAAAATATATAACTATTTATAGCTTATTAAAATTTGTAAAGGGAAGCTTTCTGCCCATAATTATACTAATGTACACTTCCACCTAGAAGTCAGAAGTTTTCCTTTTGATTTGAACTGGAGCTACAAAACACTCATGTAAGTTGTAAGTTCCCATTTTCAGAAGTCATTGTAAATAGTAGTCGAATAATATTTATGTTAAAATTAATATTTTTACTTATTAGTATATTCATTATTCATGTCCTTAAAGTGCTATAAAACAGCTTCTATGTGTTATTGTATTATTTTGGGTCAGTGGCAGACAACTTCTGACTGATTTCGTTACTTTTTAAATACGTAATTTTAATCATCTCTAACCTAAGTAAAGCTCAAAACCCCACCAATTTTATTGCATCACTTTCTCTCATTTTTAATCTAGTTTTCGGTAATATAATGGGTTTTGGTGGTTTTGGAACGCTAAAAATGTTATTGGGTGGTTTCTGAACCCATATCAGTGCTTAAAATTATCTTTAATTTTGCTTATTACTGATTTTTAGAGGTAATTTAATTACTTTAAATCTTAAATCTAACTACATAATCCAATTAACAGTACATTTCTTAACAAAATGCAAAAAAAAAAAAAAAAAATACCCATCTAGCATAAAAAATAACTGTTTTATAGTAAAAATTGTAGATGTATGTCCGTCTGCTGGATCTGCAAATTTTGTTAAGCGACAAATTTTTGACAAAATTTTGAGGTGTTGCCATTCCGAAAGTAATTGATATATTAATCTAAAAATCTCCAAATATTCTTATATCCATGGGTAGAACAGTCTCACCAAGTTTCATAAAAATCTGAAGACCCATGGGGCACACCCCTGGATGATTTGACGTGGAATGACCCTATAATGGTAACAATCAAGAATGTCGAATCGGTTTCTGGCATATTTGTCTCGATTCTCTTAATTTAAATTGTGCGTGTATTATTAAATCAATATTCGGAAAAGTATTATTTTCTTATTTCTTCTTCACTTAATTCAATTTATTAAAGTAGTTTAGATACTTAACATATGCTATTTTGCATGTTTTAAAAATATTTTTCATTCATGTTTAGGTACAAATATTTTCTTAGGAAAATTATTTTAGTGAAAAATATCATACCTTTTTCGAGCTTTGAGTTATAAAATAATCATATAGTTTAGTGATTTTTATGTCAGGTGTATTTAGACAAAGAAAGGCTCACCGCATTATGTGATCTTTTACCTATGTAATATTTAAATTTTTAGTGATTTAGTTCAGAATTGTATTTGCTAAGCGTATCCATCTGCAGCAATTAATTTGCAAGTTATCGTTCAACAGTACATTTGATATTTACTATTCAAAAAACAAATTCTTAGGAGGAAAAATGTACTGTTTCATGGTGCGAAGATTAAAATTATTTCTATACACACAATTTTTACCGTCACATTATTTTGTAACATAAATATACACCTCATAGTTTGCGATTCAAAATTCAACTGTTTCGTAAATATCGTACCTTTTCGGGTTTTTAAGTTATACAATATTCATTTTATTGTGATTTTGTATTTTAATTGTATTGTAATAAAAAAAGGTTTTACTGTAATTTGTGAACTTTTACCTCTGTAATAAAAAAAATTAGAGTGATTTTGCTCATAATTGTATTTTCTAAACGTACCTCTCTGCATTCATAAGTTTTCAAATTATTACTATTAAAGATTATTTTTTATTTTTTTTTATATTTATATAAAGTTGATCTCTGTAACGGTAATAAAGTTTTTCGTTTCTATTGAAACATTATAGTTTAACCCATACCTTAGCCACAGCAACGCGTGGCCGGGTCAGCGAGTTTAATATAAGTTACGGAAAAATACATTGAAAAACTACGAGTATGTATGATTCCGATTACAACATGTTTTGCGTTAAACATTAAGAAGATGCTGAACAAAATTATAAGGCCAGAAAACCTAATGTGGAAAATAAATTTAATACCCAGCGAAATTGCTATGACCTTTAATCGATCTGAAGTCAGATTCAATATCGTCATTTAAGGGTCATTTCCAACATTCCTTAGTTTCAGATATTTCCATTCCAAAACCACCTGCACTGTTTTCCATAAATAGTTTTGCTGTGTCTTTCTAGGCACGAGATATGTCTTGGACTGTATTACCATTTTTCGACTACATTAATCCTACACTGCATGGTGTTGCCAATTGGCTACATGGACAATTTGTCCTCCTTATGAATAGCAGAATGTAGTCATAAGGCAACTCAATCCATAAAAAGCAAGTATTGGGTATATTTAAAGCAATTATCACCATTTATCCTCCATACATAGCAGCACTGGTCTGTTACATGCTCTTAAATGAATCCATATGGATAGCTTTTAAAATCACTCAAACTACCATGTTTTGAAATTATTTTTTACAATGAAATATTTTTCTTCGTCTTATAAAAAAATAACATGAATAAAATAAACATTTATCTTTCGTTTAAGATGCGTTTTACATCAAAATAATTATTTGGAAAAAATCTAGGACGTCTGTAGCCATTTGGCAACATTATGCAGTAAGCATCCAGAGAACACTTCGATTTATCTCTATAGTTCATGAAGTATGTGCTTTGTTTATGTTTCGCGCTAGCTTCTTTCTCTTTTTGGAAGGTATAATATAATCATGCGGACCCAAAAGTGGTACTTTCGGCTGTTCTACCGTTTATAAGACCTCGCAATTATCAATGCTTAGTTGATGTTCAACAGAGTGAACAAACAAAAAATCAACAGGGAAAAGCTTTTAAAACGTGTTCATTTTAGATTTCAGTTAGCAAGTAAAATCATTAATAATTTTAAAATATAGTTTTGAAAAAAAAAAAACTAAGAAATACGCTTTTACATTGGAATGCGCTGTGATCATCACGGGTTTTCCTCTGATTTTCAAAAGTACTGAAGATCCGCACTTAAGTTTACATGTACTTATAATACATCAATATGCAATACAGTTTAGCCTTTAGTATTAAAAATAATATAAAATATATTACTTTTATATTTGCAAAGAACGTAAATTTTATCTTTTATTCACATTACATATATACATACATACATACATACATACATACAAACAAACCCACATGTGAAATTAATAAAAGCGTATTAAACAGAGACCATTAGCTACAGAGGAACTAGTTACAAACCAAAAAAAAAAAAAGAGAAAAGAAAGAAAGCTTGCGCGAGAGAGAGCCTCCAAAAGACATCAGATTTGACAGAATTGATCACCGGAAAGTACAAGTACATATAAAAAATAATGTAAAATGTCAAAATGTAAAGGATTACAACAGTACAGTGCACCAAATGTTCAATTCCTCTATTTTTTTACAAAAAAGAACTAATTTCAAGACTATCATTTAAAATCATTTTTATCTGTTGAATGCATGGTGTAGCCATTTGGCAACAAAACTATTTTTAATTAGAACGGGATGAAAATTTAGAGTTAAATTTTTTTGAATATTTTTCCATGTTTTCTTATTACATTGACAAACACATATATTTTTTTCTACGAAAAATAAAAAATCATGCAGTGTAGGGTTAAAAAAGTTGACGGACAACATGCCTTTCATCTTTCGCAAGCTCTGAATTTTTGCTCAATAGTATTAGATTGTTCCATAATTATTGGCCGAAATCGAAACAAAGAAAAATAAGCGTCAAAACGAAAGTAAAGTATTTTCTTTAAAAAAAGTAGCCTTCGTCGACCAAAGTACACCCAACTTGTTTTAAGTGCAAAATGCCACTGTGACAGAAGTGCGCATCACATTGGTTGTACCGCAGTTCAAAGCTCTTTAAATCATTGCATCCTCTTTTGGGAACTTTTTTTCTCACAAAAGTCTCCAACTGGCAAAACACGTGATGATTGATCAAAACCAGGTCCGGAGAATAAAGTTAATGCAGCAGAAACTCATACTCCATGTTTTACCGGCCACCAATCGAGACAGCAAAACTCGATCATTTTGAAGGAGTATTGGACGGAAGCTACTGACTGGTTCTGGTGGTTTTTATTAGAAGTTTCATGTGTTATTCATTCAAATGCGACAGCACATATTCGTATTAATGGCCTAGACTCACTTAAGGAACTCATAAAGGGGTCTGGACAGTCCACCAGAGAGGAAAATCGTCTGTGGATGGAGGCTTCGTTTGGGAATCTGTTTCACGAGTTCTTTTTATGCTGCACTGTGCGTTGAGCATTTGATTGCCGTACAACACCCGTTTTTCATCTACAGTGAGGATACGGTGCAAGAATGGGCCACTAACTTCGCGATTCTGTAGCGAGTTGCATTGCTCTAACGCAGTAAACGTTGCACTGCGTCCATTAGCTTATGTGGTACATACGTTTCAATCCTTTCACCATGTCCATTGCCACCAAATGTTGGAAAATAGTCGACTATATTGCTGCAGAGGGCTATCCTGCAAGTTGTCGTATCTTTGACGTTAATTGGGTCTCGAGTTTTTTCCGTAAGCGATCCATATCACACCGCATAGGGCAACCAGATCTAGGTTCCTGTTTAACCGCCAAATCATACTAAAAAACTCGTTAAGACAACTGCGGACCGTCCGTTGACTTTTCGTGTCCAAACCTCTATACATTTCTGACGTTGGTCATTGTTGCATCGCCAAATGGCCCATGTTGCACTAATCAAATTTTATTAGAGACTTACATCTACCAGTCTTCACATTAAAAAGTTCGCTTTCGTAAAAACAATGTCTGTTATTTTCTAAGAAATAGTTATAAGTATATAGAGGTATCTCGAAACAATGATATTTTGTGTTGGTTGTGGTGAACTTGTGTTGTTTAAACTCAACAATATTGAATACTTTGTAGAAAGTAACTACTTTTCCATCATTCCTGTTATCCTTGGTTAATGTATCACTACTAAATGAATATTTAAAGCTTTCTTTCTAAAACAAAGCCTTTTTCCTTTGGGACTTTTTCTGTCATGATAGAATTTCTTATTAGAGTCATTCCCTCACTTTTTGCACTTGTGAGGAAATGACAAAGTTGACAAAAGTTGGATTTAATAACCTGGCCTAATTGTTTTCCAGCTTTAATAAGACATACATTTTCTTAAAGGAGGCAGTAACTGAAGATTAATATTCTGTTCTCATGCATTATTTTATTTCATTTAACTTTTAAAAGTAAAGTGAGGGAATGACAAACGAGGAGAACTTTAGCCTTTAGGAACCGGGCGGTACACATGTTGTACCGCCTTTTTTAGAGGACAACGTTGAAATTTTCACTCGAACCCTTTGGAGCCGGGGATTTTTTTCAAGGTTTCATACGTCTGGTACGACAGTTTATACCTTCTCTTTTCAATGGAAAAGAGATCTGTGGTTCAATTGTCGTACTACCTGGGTCGAAAGAAAATTTTCTATATGAACAGCCCGGATCCAAAAGGTTAACTGTTTTTTGGACTTTAAATTGATTCCAGGGGCAAATTTCTGCAACTTAAAAATTAAAAACTAACCTTAGAGTTATGTGCTGGCAGCATTAAAGTACTGACCCTTTTGTTTTTCTTGGGAATCTGAAGGGTAAATTTACTATTTTGGGGCACAATTTAAATATTTGTGTGTAATAGTTTTTAGTGAAATTCAATGGCAAATTTGATTTTATGCATCATTTTTCACGATTTTCAAATGGAAAAACCACGAAAATTGGAACTTACTACTTCAGAAATACGTTTCAAAAAGTATTCGCATGTTATAACGAAGACATCAAATGACTGCTTTGGCCCAAATTTAAATTCTGCGTCTCTTCAAATCTTCTGCTTTACTATTTAACTCTTAATTTTTTTATCTAGCTCTTCCAAATCTCGAACTTAATTATAAAAAAACGCACGACACTTCTCACAGGAGTTAGTTTGTTCTCTGCAGTTCTGAAGCGAAGCTTTGTGGTTTAGTAAGAAATCAAACTGATAAGTTCTTTTTTTCCATTACATGTATGCTTGTTTTCTAATAGACTATTATTTTCTTTTAGATTTTCTTTAATAGACTATAATTTTCTTTTTGGATAATATATATATATATATATATTTTGAATTTTAATAAATATTAACTTCACCTTTCTTTTTTTCTGTTATTTACTTATATACATTTTAATTAATTTTTTAATTTAATTTATTTGTTATTTATACATTTGATTTATTCATTCCTTTACTTTTATATTTTTTAATTTATGAATTTTAACATCTTTTTCCCCATTACCTTCACGTAAATATTTAATATTTTTATTATAGTTTATTATTAACCAAAATTA
The DNA here is from genome assembly GCA_038373865.1 of Uloborus plumipes. NCBI lineage: Eukaryota > Metazoa > Arthropoda > Arachnida > Araneae > Uloboridae > Uloborus > Uloborus plumipes. Next base: position 25,149 of record JAXGGA010007061.1, read on the forward strand.
TTTTCTTTGTATGTACCAAAATTGACCGTTTACTCATGTGGGTTGTTTTGTAAATTTTCACATACGTCACCCCGTAACTTGTTTTAACTTTAAATTTAACATTGTTGAATATGTACAAATGCATAGCGTATTTTGAAAAAAAAATGCATGCTAGTGGTTTTAACACGAAGTATTTAATGCCATACATGCTGCTGAAGTTAACGAAATTAATCTAAGTTGCGAAAATGATTCAATCGCGTGTAGGGGAAAACTAAAAAATTCCTGCAATGGATAATTAAATTATTTTTCTACAATCAGTTATCAATAATATTAAATGTAACTTCCTCTATGCTTATATTGAGCAATAACACTTCCATCATTTTTTAAAGACTAGTTGAATTCCCAGTTGTTATAAATACACAATGTTGGATGAAAAAATTTTGTTCATAAAATATTTATCTTGAAAAGCACCAATTTCATTTTAATTTGAAGATTTGGGGCATAGAATTAAAATAAGTAACGTTGCGTTATTAAAAAGGTAGAAAAAGAACTTTATTTACAACCTAAAAATATTTGACGTCTTTAAAATGTGATTTAAGTTAAAATTTCGGTTTTTCAATTTTGCTCTAATATTAAGTTCGTCGCATCTTTGAAAAATGGGTCAAATTTTGTTTTGATCTCACAACGTTATGGCTATTCAAAATCAGATCGACAACTGGAATAAACCGGAAGTACAGCTTCGAATGCGGACGTTTTACATTTGTTATCGTCTGTTGAATCCTAGTTATTTATAGTCTGCAGAATATGGGTCATGAAACCTAACTTTACCCGCCAATAGACAGTTTAAAAGCCTAGTTGAACCTAGATTAATCGAAGATATCGGGATAGGGCCCCTTCCATAACTAAAATTCCGGATGGGAGTACTACAACTGTCTGTTAGGACATCCCCGAAAATGTATTTAAGTCACTGGCTGCGTTGTCTGGTACTGCACGGTCATCTTCGATATTGTGACAAGGAAGTCATGTTAAACAATAAGCATTAAGAAATGAGAAAAAAAGGGTAAAATGTCTAGTTACGTGTAGACAAAATATTTTAAAACAAAATTTAACACTAGATTGTTGAAGAAGTAATTTTGGCTGCTCATGCAGTATAGGTATACCATACTTTCGAGCTCGCGTGTTAGAAGATTGGTTAAAAGATAACACATTTTCAATGTACCAAATCGTTGCAACGTACTATTTTGATCCGGGATAAGAGAATATTCCGTTTGTTGGAGTATTTTGTCGTGGCAAAATGGCTATTCCATAAAATGGGCTCTACTGTATATACCGAAAACGAAGGGAGGAACTACAATTATAAACAAACTAATTTTTTGTATAAAAAGGCAGTTAATTCTAGGAAATTCATTATACACACTCTTTTTCTAATTGATATTAAGGGATCACATTTTCTCAAAAATGACCTAACACAAAAAAACAAATATTGCTTACTTCAAAACTAAAAGTTATTTAAAACACTAAAAAAAAAGAAATTGCATTGCTCCATCTCAATTATTAAAAGAGTAACGAGTGACATTAGGGCATGCACGATGTGTGTTCTAAGAAAAAAGCAAAACTAACGTGCTTTTTCCCGATTATAAGTGTTTAACCTTTTCATGTTACTGGAATCGCCGAAGACTTTCTATTAAAGATACTGCTTTAAAACTATTTTTTGCATTCAGGATAATATATTTAAAACTGCATTAATAACCATTTTATAAGTTAAATTGTTTAGAGCTTGCTAAACTTCTAAAAAGAATTTTCTACGAATTTTTTTACATAAGGGTTCACGAAATATATTCTAATCAATACAAAAATGAATTCACAGACTTAAGGGCGACTCTTGTGATCATTTATCAAAAAGAAATTTTGAAATAAGTGCAAAAACAAAAAGCCTTAGAGCTTTTAAAAAACTGAAATTCTTCAATATTTCAAAAAGTAAGCTAATTTGACGTTTGAAAATAAATTCGATTCGTAAATACGCGTCGAAATAAAGAATATAACCTTTCATGATGAAAGAAAATTTTAATAAAGGTACTGTGACCCCTTAAAAAGGGGTCAAAATGACTGCTTTGGTAATTCAGTGTTAAATTTAAGCCATTTGTTTTTTTTAATTCCGAAAATTTAGCCAATGTTACTAGTCAAGTCAGTGTTTTATAGACATGAAATTGCCCCTTTCTACGGAATTGCTAGGAAACTCCCATTCTCCAGCAAAACCTTCGAACTCCTGAGCGTCCAAGCCCTTTGTATTAAACACAGACATCAAATGTAAAGTGTAAAAGAAAACCCACACTAAGAGGTTCTCGGATTTAAAACATTTTGTACATGTAGGGACAAAATAATACATTTAGTTTATAGCCTATTTAGTAGAGGGGCTATGGTCCAAAATATAGCCGGAAACTGCATTTTGTGATAAAAGCATGAAAGTTGGTGTGTATGTAGACAATGTATTTATAAACATTTTTAGAAGGGGAGCCATTCCGAAATCCCCACCCAAACCCCTCCGACGGCCATTTTTGGTCAAAAAGTCCGAAATTGCTTTTCTTATTTCTTTTTCAAAAAACACCTTTTTTATCATCTTATTAGAGTTCAATTATGTTAAACAAAGATTAGAAAACCTTCAAAATAGCTTAAAACCGATTAATTTTAATAGTACTCATTAAAAATTCGTTTTTTTCTAAAAAACTGAAATTGATCAAAATCTTCCAAATTGTTTTTAGGGGCCGTTTAAGGGTGTCCAACTATGTATCTGAAAGCACTATATTAAAGAAAAACAATTTAGTTGCATTAAAATCCCAGCAATCCGAACCCCAAAAATCCGAAACTTTGGAAAACTCGAGCATATTTTTTAAAACTTACTCATAAAAATATATTGCAAAACTGAAAATAAAAACAGAAATTAAAAATCATAAGCAAAACTAGTACTTTTTCAAAACTTAAAGAAAAAACGTTTGAATTGTTCCTTAAGAATGAATATTTATCTTTGATTAATTAAAATAAAACCTGTTTTCTTTATGGACGAAAAAAGTAATAAAAAAAACTTCAAACATTTTGAAAAAAAATACGCAATGTCATGGAAATTTCACTCACATTCAGCAGGATTTTAAGTTACGCTTGCACCTATAAAATAGGGGGGAGGGGGAGGCACGATCATATTTTTATACAACTGCGAAATTCTAAAGAAAAAGCTTTAAAACAAATTTCAAGTTTTTTTTCTCGTTAAACGATTTGAGGAGTTTATTCTCTCTAAAAGATGAGAGAAGAAAAAAAAAATTGCTGTAATAAAAAGTTTAGTGCTGCGTTAATTAAGCAACTTCTCTACTACTTATCATATTGTGCTGTTATTGAAAAGTAACCCTTTATAACAAAAGAAACAACTGAATTTCAATATAAATCTGAGCAAGCAATTATATACATTATGTGTAATGGCTATATACAAGCTGATTTTTCGTAATTGAACTGGCTAGTAATTTACATAGATATACAACATTTTCCATTGCAGAATTTACACATTGGTGCACACAGTCCATTTTTGAAGCACCAACAAGTTTTTGAGAGCAGTTTGTTTTACACTTGCGTGACGTAAATTCGCTTAAGACATTTCACCTCTTTCAAGAATTCATTTGTTAATTTAGTTTCTATGAAAAGCATTTCTGACTTATTTAATCCATCAAAATTAGATTGTGGTGGTTCCTTCACTGAAAGATATGCTGGATTTACAAATAATGATATACCTGATGTGGTAACTGAGCGACCTTTTTAGAAAATGGTATTTCGGGAAATACAAGAGGAATTTTTGAGCCTTGCTGCTGAAATGGCACATGCTGAAACAATGAAATGCTTGTTATATGGAAAGAGTCCTTGTTTGTTGTACTACTAGAGTTATAATAAAAATTATCGTGCGCGGCCGGTGTAAAAAAGATCCTGAAATGTGAGGGAAATGTAGTTTTATATTTATCAATTTGTTTAACTGATGCTTTGCAGAGTCCAGTAGAAATCTTTAGAAGCCTTGAGTAAGAATTGAAAAGTTCCAAAATATGCATTATGTCAACAAGACTTTTTCTTCTAATCTGTTCGTGTACTTTAATGGCCAAATAAACAGGTATTGGTTGTTCCTTGTTTACTTGATGCTTGATAGTTTGCTTTGTTAATTTGTTTGAAGTATTTATATATGCATATTAAATACAACTGACAAATTGCAAGTAATGGTTGAGAAGGAAGACCATCAATATTGCAAGTACCATATAACAAGTTATTTAAAAGGACGGAAGAAGAGGATCAACAGTTTCTTGCTGACTCTTCAAATCCGCCTTCGAAGCTGGCTGTTGACTTTCAAATGCATGTCCTAGTGGAATTCACTATCATGTCACTTGCGAGAGCATCTTCGAAACTGCTAGTACTGGAGACACATATTGATTCACTTACCTTTACAAACTAAAACATATTCAAAGCCTGATTTCTCTGCATGCATATGTCCATGTCCGAAGTGTGATAATATCTTTGCTCTAAGCCCGGTATTGTCAACATCATTAGCAAATTTATTTTCGATTGATAAATTGTGTTTTAGCATAAGTCTTCTATTCCTTCAGAATAATATTTTAGTAGAACGAATATTCTGAAAATTGGATACTTATCACCTTTGTTAACTCTAAGATTTTGCAAGTAAAAAATTACTCGGTGTAGGGCATGATATTAGGGGTGAATTAATTCAATTCGTGAATAAATATTTTCCTCAGAGCAATCATTTGCTGTCCTTCATGAGTGATAAAGTTTTACAAGTAAAGTTTTACGAATGCAAGTACGGTGGTACTTGCATTCTTGAGCTATTATGTCAGCTTGCTTCAACTCAGCAGTGAGCGTACTGTCTGCTTTTACCAGCACGCAATTTCGTATTTTCTGTCAACTGATTTCGTCAGAACTAGATGTAACTCCTGTCTATTTTCACCAGACTTATCAAAAAAGAAACACAAATCTGGAAAGGAGGAAGTGCATTTCTTTCTCTTCTGCTGAACTGAAGCCTCTTCAAAATGTTTACTTACGTGGCACTCTTCAAAGTTTTCCTTTCTTTTTCTTTCTTCAGCTTTTCTGACTTTTTTACTGTTATACCTCGATACAAGATTTATGCCACTTATCCCTCTTTTCATTAAATTTTTCCGATACAAATAATTCTTCAAATTTAAATCTACCTACATTTACGAAGTCTGATAATTGCCTAATTTTTGCCTGTTTTGACAGAATTTCGAACATTGTTTCATAACCTCAGTACAAGACATACATTTAAAGTTGCTGCAGGGCACAATATATTTTTTTGGAGTTAATTTCGAACAGAAAATAAATCTTATCCAGTAAATATCTGTTTTAATAATTTTGGTAAAAACAACATTTCCTGGGGTTGTTTTTACCAAACATAACCCCTGGTTGCCATTTAAACTTTTAAACCATTAAAGCTTTAACCATGCCATTTAAATTTTTAACCATTAAAGTTTACCATTTAAACTTTAACACTTAAACAAAATTAAAATAAATGCATTTAAAACAATACTTTTGAACATGTAAAACCACAAGACTATGAGAAACCGTAACTTATAAAAATATGAGCATCTTTCCTAATCTCGATCCACATAAATAGCATTTACGGGAACATATGAATAATGACACATGTTACCAATGATAAACACACTGGAAAATATTCGTCACCTAATGAACGACCATATTTGAAGAAAAAAAAATCAGCAACGGCAACAATAAAAATTAGAGGAAAAATAATTTTAAAATTAAAACTTTAAAATTTCTGAAATTGAAACTTTAAATTGTATTTTGGTAGAATTATGCTATCTTGACATCAACTTTTCCCTCAAGTTCTTGTGCTTTTGTACCCTTGGGGAACATTTTCGATGATGTGTGCTTAGTCATAAAAATGAGAGGTATCATGACCGGATAATTGGACGGTTCGGTCAATTAGGATCCGGATAACCGGCACCCTACTTTTTTTAAACATTTATTTAATGTATATTTACATTCTTAAACCATTAATGCATTTATGGGGGGGAGAGAATTCACTTCCACGAATTTATTCTTAAAAAATATCGATTTGCCAAAAAAAAAAAAAAAAAAAAAGCATTTTTGGGTTGTTCTTTTTAAAATTAGTCTAAGTGGAGCTTTAAACGATAAAAAATACAATAAACGCCTATGTAATGACATAGCCAATGATTTAAGAAGAAAATAATAATAATAATTATAAAAAAGCGCTATTTCTAGTTTTGGACCAAAAATGGCCGCTAAGAGGGGTTTGGGGGGGGGGGATTTCCGATTGGCTCCCCTTCTAAAAATGTTTTTTATACATTGTCTACAAACCTACCAAGTTTCATGCTTTTATCACAAAATGCAGTTTCTTTTCCCGTAGCCCCCTTACTAATTAAATCACTTACGTATTTGACTTTCTGAATTCTCTTACCGCTTCCCATATACTAATGAAAATACTATATTTCTTATTCACTAGATCAAATATATGAAATAAAACGGACAATTTATCAAAATCTTTCTTTACCATGAAAAAGTTTAAAGGTATAATTGCTGTTAAAAGTAAGAAATCTTAATACAAAGAATGAACATGTCGATGCAAGTTTAAGTTATTTTTCAAAATAAAGTTATTTGCCGATTTTGAAGAGGCTTTCTTCAAAAAGTTATATTGTACATTAGCCATGGCCATATGAACAAAGTTATGTTATTTCGCTATTATAACTTTCAATAAAAACCAAGAGCCTTTGATGGGTAAGAAGTATACATAAAAAGAAACTGTTCTGTACGCTCTTAAGATGCTCAAATATTAACATTAATAAGATAAAATACCGATTGCTTTTTAAGGAATCAGATTTTTACCTTTCCTGACAGAATGGACTATTTGAAATATAGGAGTATGCTGTTAGAATTTTATGTTCTAGTAAGTAAAATCTCAATAGTTGCTATTAATTTCCTTGTACCCAGTCTATAGAATCTGCTAACTCTCTAAAAAGAAGTTACCGACATAAAATTCAATTTCAGAAACTAGTGTCTTTGTGTTTGGGAAAACAAATCGGTATTTTGAATTGCACATGGAGTTTTATTGGGAGATTAGCTCCGAGTAATAACAGAATATATACCTGAAGAAAAACATGCAACTATGCACAAAAACTTGCAATCATTGAAAGGTTTCACTATTTAAGTACAATAGAATTAAGTGCAAGTTGTATGTAAAAATTTACAAACACTAATTTAAGACCAAAAAATTTATTGAAGTATAAATTTTATGAACAGCTGTTAGAAATTTAATGTCAGAAAATTGACTTTCTAAACAGGAACTGTGTTAAATTGAAATTGAAGTTTCTGCATATCCATTCAGAAGGGGATATTAAAAGGGTATTCTGGATGATCCTTCATTCTGAAAGAAAAACAAAATGTTAACTCATTGATTTAAATGCAATAAATTGCAAGTTAAAAAGCTGAAAAATTACAATACTAGGATAAACTTGCTTAAAATTTCGAAGCTTTCCAGAAACTGTTTCGGCGAAACTGCAGTGAGTAAGCTTAAATGCCGTATACGGCAAAGAAATTAAATGTGGCATGTTGCTCAATTTATAAAAAAAAATGTTAATATTTGATTAATTTGTTGATCAAGTTGAGCTTGTAACTTCACGTTACGAAACTTCATGCAGTTGAGCATATATATTTTACGCTAAGACAGAATTGCGGAACTAATAAACAAAGGTAGAAAAGCTAGTTTACTTTGGAAACGAGCATCTGGGCAGAATCAGTTCAATTGCTTAATGAAGGTCTAATTAAGCTGAATTAGTCTTTTAGAAACTTATAGTAGCGTATTGCGTTGACTTTAATGCCTTATTTGCTCTACGCTAGTTAATATTTCAACTGATACATTTGTGAATATTTTTAAGATATTCAAGTTTGCACTTCATTCAGAAGTAAGAAATTAAGTGGGCCAAAACCATTTTGGTCCCAGTTTTAAAATAAACATATGCTGTTAAAAGTGAACTTTGTTCACATTTGCTAAAGCGATGAAGAAAATACAGGCTCGGTAACATGTGTAGGAAACCGTTTGAAAATGTCCCTTTTCATTCTGAAATTTTAGTGGGATTTCCAATCAGTAGTTACTTAAGTGATAACTTGCAGGCGGTATTTTAATACTTATTTTTAGCTTAATCCGCTGAAAATCACCATTTAGTTTGAACTTTAGGAAATCTATTGTGTTTCATTTAGAGAAAATAGCAAAGCTCATTATTCTTTATGAAAGTAATGAGCAAAGTTTACTTTAAAACTGCCAGGTACTTTGGAGTTGACTAAAAATTTACTTACCCTTTCAAAAAGTCAAATTCAAAATAACGAATATTCTTCTGCATAGATTTCAGAGTAGCATTGTCTTCTTCGTCCAGTTCAAAATCAAAAATCTGCCAACGAATTCAGATTTTAGACTACAAATCTTGAAACACTATAGTACTTGTGTATATCTAGTCAATGAGCTCTTTAATAGGAGCTCTGTTTTAGAGATCCGAAATTAACTTTAAAGAAACTTTTATTGGAACAAACTGCTATGATATGTAGTTACATTTATACACAAATCGAAATTTCTACTACGCAATTGTCGTTAAGTATGGAACGATATCTGAAGTTTAAGATGGCTGCTGATTCAGATTGTCATTTTTGCAGAAAAGTATTAAATATAAACATTTAAAATTTCTCTTGATTAAGCGAAATATTTCTACACATTCTTTAAACTCGGACAGACAATCTGAGCCCTGACAATCGCAATTGTCAGTGACTAAAACAGTGAAAATTTGGGAATATAAGTTTCTTTAAGTTTAATTGAAAGACTTAATTTAAATAGCATTTTAATGACCAAAAATTTAAGATGGTTCGCTTGTTACATTGCTTATAAATATGTAAACTAGGTTTAAAATGTGAATACCTGGAAGTTTTGTTTAATCCTTTCAGGGTTAGTGCTTTTTGGAATTACTGCAATGTCACGCTGTACCAAATACCTCAAAAGAACCTGAAATAGAAAAGAGTTGAGAACAACGAGTAATGCCACATGAAAACTTAAATGTTTCTCTATTAGATTTGTTTTCTGCAATTAAAACTTGCAAATTTTGCTTGAAACATGAAATTCAGAGCGTGACATTCAACTTGGGGGAAAAATGAGAATTTAGGATTGGAGTATCTTGAAATAAGTTGCCGAAAGTTGTATACCCTATTTAAGACCAGTTGTATACCCTATTATCCAGGTCAATGAGACCAAAATAGAAAAACTATTGTTTAATGGAAGACTTATAAACTTTAACCCTATTTTGGAGAGAAATGAGTTTTTAGCAGTAAGTTTGCACAAGAGTACTGATACTTCCTTGTGGAATTTCAGAGTTGAGTAGTGAAAACTACTATTCCTGTCTTACAGGTGTTAATCCTTGCTCTAACAAGGATTAAGTCTTACCTGTCACCTTGTGCTCTGAATGGTACAATTAATGCTTAAAGTATAATTTTCATACGCGTGTATTTTTCCTGCCGGATTGTATAAAAGACTTCAGTGTTTCTCTTAGTGAAGAGAAGATCATAAAACGTTTGATCAGGAAATACTGGCAAGAATTAAATCTCATTCATATAAGTTGTTGTGAACCTCTACAGCGGTTCAGTAATTAGATTTTAATATGGTGTATGCAACACAATTAGACTAAATCGTGTATTTCAGTGCAACTTTTAAAGAATCTGAATTACCCCAATGAAGAGTGCAAGAAAACTCGTCTAATTTTAGATTGACTTATTGAAAATTTGAATTAATATTCTTACAGTTAATTTCGTATTAATAGGGGGAGCAAATTAACGGAAATAATTGCTGAAACCCAAAAGTGTTACACTAGTACAACAGAAAGAGCATACCTGAGCAGCAGTCTTGCTGTGCTTTGCACAAATTGGCTTTAATGTCTCGTCATCTAGAAGACATTCTTTTTTAGCACCCCTGTAGAGCAGAAACAGCATTAGCCCACGGGTTTCAGGAAACATTAAGTATAATTAGAGACTTCATTTGAGCCGTTTTGTTAAAACAGCTTCAGGACTTACAGTAATGAATTTACTCTTGCAAAATTGGAATTTCGCAGTTGTACTTGCCATAATGAAAAAGTCTTTTCAGAAAGTAATTTTATGTTTTAAATAAAATACTGGCTCGTAAAGACTTATTTTAACCCTCTGACGGTTTTGGACGTCTTACCACGTCTATTTAACATTTAATTCTGGAACTGCCGAACCGCCGGGGGGTTAGAGACCAAATTATGTTATGGTAAAGTGATGTTTTATCACTAACGAAGACATTTAAAATAGACCAATTTTTTGTGTGAAGTTTGTAAGCAACATTATTTTGAAGTCCCTTCGAGAAGGGTTGTCGCTTTTTATTGTTATACAAAAATTAATGCGAGAAATCTGAAACTCAAGGCATATTTACAAGGCAAAACATGAAGTACCAATGAAAATCTAAATTAAGAATATAATTTATCTGATGGTAAAAACTTCCATAACCGATTGAAGACATCAGAATGTAAAACTTTCTATATTTAGTGGCTTAATGGTTTGAGATATTTCAGTAAGTGATAAATTTATCACTAGTTCCTGGATTTTGTACTCGGTCTTGATAAATTAGCATTTATAGTTACGAGCACTTTAAATATTTTTACGTTGATCCCGAGATTTTTCATGACCACAACAAGTTTTAAAATTTTGCGTTTGGTTAAAATTTCACTTTAGTTTTAATGAACATTCGTCACGGTATTTTGAGATTACTATTAGAATATCCGAAACTGAAAAGTACAGAAGAATAGAATTTAATTGAAAAGAAACTATTTTCTATATACGAAAATTAAAAATCTAAACAATTACTTTGAAGTGAAAACAAGTGTCAGATCACTGAAGTTACTTACATTCCCATTTTAGTAATAAATTCGGCAAATCCAGGAGATCCAAGAGAACCGTAAGATGTAAAAGAAATGTTCAGCTTCTTGCAGAAATCTTGCAACTCGTACTGAGGAAGATAAGCATGGCACTCCACCTGCAAAAAGTTTATTTTTAAATTGTACCCTAATTTAACATTTTAATTCCGCGCGACTAGATAGAATAACTGTTTTCTGCATTATATAGAATATGTAACCTGTTTAGAGTTAAACTACGGAAGTTTTATAAAACGGTTAGTCTCGCGTTTATCGAAAACTACCGGTATGATGAAAAGTCATACAGTGTATGAAGTCGCTATAAGCTTGACAAGAGCTTCAATTTAACGGGACTACTTCGAAAAACTACGAAATAGCAAAATCTGGAATGATGACCGTTTAAATTTAAAAATTTAAGTTTACCGTGAACAAGCTCCTCGTGCATTAAGAATTTTGATAAGACCCGCAGTGTGAGAAATTTGGTTTACAAAATGTTGGTCGGCCTTTTTAAAGGTTTAAAAATAATTGACGTGTTTTAGAGAAATTCATTTAGGAGCAATGAAAATACAACCACGTTAAAGAGTAATAGTTATCAATTATAAAAAGCATTTTAAATATAAAATATTCTATTCCTACTTAACATTTAAAACCCTTGATATTTGAAGACTTCATGCTGAATTTTAGAATTTAATTCAGAATTTGAAAGCCACGTTCATAGGAGTTGGTTGAAAAATTTATTTGCTTCAAAAGGCCCATATGGTAAAACTAAAATTTACATTGCTTTAAACTAAATCTCTATATGCAAAATACTGCAGTTTAGTATTCGAAACTGAATTTTAGTATTCGAAACTAAATTTTATAGCAAATGTACAGGATAAATAGGACTGTTTTGCCAAATGGCAAAGACATTGCCAATTAAAATTTTAAACGAACTGTTGAGTTATTTATGAAACAAAATCTGGATAAAGAAACAGTAAGACTGGTATTAACTTTCGAGTTAAAAACATCTGAATAGTAAATCTACTTCACATTCCACTCAGAACTTTCAGGTTCACTTTTAGAATTTGGTTGTTTCTCACCTCGTGAGCATTGAACGAAATCTTCAGTTCATTTTAGCACCTTTTAAGCTTGTTTTGGAAAAGGATATACCACTCGTTAGTTTTAATAAAATTTTAACTTTACATGAAGAGAACACTGGTGAATTTGTGTAAATTTATGTATTTACCAGTCTTAATAGTTCGGATGAAAATAGCATTTTAAACACAAGATCCAGTTTATACCGTCAACTCTAATAGTTGCATCGTTTACGTACATGCAAGATATACAGAAGAAATGGCAGTTTAAACTTTACTTTTAATTCATTTGTCAGGCAAACTAGAGCCGCTATATAGACAGGCCGACGCATCAAGTTTAAGTTTCACCACTTTGGATCCAACCGTTACGATCGAAAATTTACTTTCATTTTCATTGTTGCATTGATAGGGTTACCAAAGCAAAGTTTCTGGACAACGCCAAGCTATGTTAAATTCACGTGAAAAGTTACCAAACAGCGATAACTCGCCAGAAGAGACAACCCTCAAACACGCGCTGGATCCAAAGTAGTCGAACTTAATCTTGATGCGTCGGCTCGTCTATGTAGGGGCCTGAAGGCAAACTACAAAAATTCCATTTTAAACTAAGGCAGGGATTCAAGTGAAACAGGCCATCGCAAATTACAATCGCTACTGGAAATGAATTACATTAGAACGTTTCTTGATAAAAACATCGTGACGTCAGCGTGTCGTTTGCCTATGAAAACGAGCTAGATAAAACGTCACAGCCTACTTGGCGAATAAGAGGAGATCGCTGAGTGCTTGTGAGCTCTTATTGGCTCCACCCGTAGTGACGTCATGCCAATTTAAGTTGATAATGTAATTCACTTCCAGTAGCGATTGCAATTCGAAGCGATCACTTGAAGCCAGCACTTTAATCCCTGCCTTAAGTTTAAAATTCAGAAAATTTATTACCTGTAAGTTGGCTGGTTTGATTGTTGCCTCGTCGTATATTTTCTGAATTTGTTCACTGTTAAAGTTTGAGAGTCCAATGGATTTCACTAAACCTTCATCAACAAGCTCTTCCATTGCCTAGAATGAAAAGTTTCACATTTATTGTTGGCAGTAAAGCAATCGTGTAACTATATCAATTCAAAATATTTTCTGTAACGAAAGCAGTCATTAAAATACTAAAGGCTTAGTTTCAGGAATTCAAAAATAGGCACTAAACAATTAAAAGTCTACTAGACTAACAAATTGTTTAAAACTCAGTCTGAGCATTCAATTTTATAAGATACAGATATTTTAAAAAACTGCCCACATTAAGATATTTAATTGTTAAGTGTCAATAAACTTATTTTCAATTAGAATTTGTCGAAACAAAAACCAACCGGTTTTAAAACACATTGATTATTGTGCGATTTTGTACAGCAAGAGCGTTTGTATTAAAAAGTTTGAAATAACTGCAAACTGAAATTCTCCCAGAATGATAAATATTTTTAAACAAATTGAAAAGTGGTTAAGACAGAATGTTTAAAATTTAATTTGTGAGACTTGGGAGCACAAAAATATTTAACTTCGCAACTGAAGGATTTCAATCTACTGTAGATCTTTAGATCATCTACATTAAGGGTGGGAGAGTGAACTATATAGACTAATCCTACTATCAATAACCTGTCGTAGAGCATATTCTCAATCCCGTATAAAATTAAAAATTAGTTTCTCAAATTATATCTAGATTTTATTTAATTTGTTAAATTGGAATACAGTTAAATCTTATGGTGCAATTAGGAGATTGCAAATGTTTAGCAGTGCCACAGTTTAACAGAAGAGTTCTCCTAGAGAAGTGTAGCTGTATTGTCGTATTTAGAGATTTAACAGTGAAAATATTCCCGCCAAATTGCACCATCCGGATTTTTCTTCCGATAGCTAAGGAAATTTAGACAAATTGAAACTGTATTATCCAAGATTCCTATTCTAGATATTTCGCTCCGAATCGTTCTTTAAAGCATATCGAAATGTGCTTACTAGGTGGCAAAAAGCTGCCCATAACTACGATATTTTACATTACCCGGCATTTTAACACTTTAACGGCTACAGAAAAGTCTTGCTTTTTTTAAAAGCAGAAAAAAATTAATGCCTGAAACAGTTCAAGTCTGTAATTCAGAGGTCAAAAGGGTCAATCAACAGTTCTGAATCAAATAGGGCCCAGTGACTAATTATTTCAGACGAAGGATAGAACTTACTTTCCAAGTTTTTACTAAGTCAACGGTTTCATCTGCTTGAAATTTTCCCGTCTCGTCAACACTGTATACCTCTTCATCTTTTTCTGTCCTCTGAAAGTGAACAAACGGTTGTTGCTTTTGGTGAATATTTTGCGGAACGAGTAAAACTAGAGAAACCGAAGAGATATGCAACCTCAAGAAAAAGATATAGGTAAAAATCTTATCTTACTGCCCAGGATTCATTGTAAATTTGGATTTTTAAATATGCTACTCGTGAGTAACTTGTTTATCGAGGAATAGTTTAGTACTCACGGCTTGGAGTTTGAAACATTACGATAATGGAGTACATTAATAATAATGTTTAGAAATAAGTTTAAATGCTTAACTGTTTTGAAAATCTAGCCTTCAGATTTCTATTGTAATATTCACATTCAAAATAGCAGAGGGAGTGAATACTCTACATTCAGCTGAGAAAATACGATTAGAGTTTACGAATTATCATATTAGAAGTTTAAGCTCTTTACCATTTAAGGACCATTATCTTGGTGGTAGGATAAGAAGATTTTACTTATCCAATTTTAGATAGTTACGTAAATAGCAAGTTGAGACTAGCTTTTACACCACTTATGGGAAATTTATCGACGGTTGATTAGTGGTAGAGAATTTGTTAAACTTTTCAATAAAGATAAGTAATGTCAATCACTGACATTTTTAAGTAACCATAATTAAAATGAACATGGCAGTACGCAACTAAGTTACAATTAAAGTATTGCTTATGTCTGGATAACATCCAAAAATCCAACTTCAGTTACTTTTACCAATAACATTCTGAAGTTAAGACACCTGTACTAGAACACTTGGAGTTAGAGCATTTCAATTTCAGAATGTCAAAACAAAAGTTTTAAACCTTGATGAAACTTTAATTGCCATGGCTATAGAAAGTCAGAACAAATCCATTACCTTTGAGGCCATCGGGCAGTGGATCAAGTAGAGGTCGACGTACGTGAGCTGCAAGTTGGACAATGATTTTTGGCAGAAGTATTTCACTTCCTTAGGTTGAAAGCCATTGTTAGGGAGCTGTAAAGGTAGTTACATTAGTTTATTTCTGGCAGCAATCATGCAAGTTGATAATTGAATCATTTATTTCAGAAACTACTCAAGCGACAAACACTAAAAGCATGAAAGTGCATTTTTCTCGCTATTTATGAAAAATAGCGATGGATTTTAATATTTTAAACTGAAATATATACATAGATATATTTTTCAAAAAATATTGTTGTAATCTAATAAATAAGTTTAGCGTGAAGAAATAAATGTTTTCTTAAAATGTAATTTTCGCTTGGGTGGTTTCTGAAATAAACCATTCAATCGCGAGTAGACTCCCGTGAGCTGTTACTTTACTCTTAAGAGTAAAAATATTTTTCCTGAAAATGAGAGTTTGTTAGAGAATAATTCTATTACAGAACTTTAATTCCTTGCACTAAGAATGTTAAGCTAACATTTACTGAATTTCCATTTTAATGCAACACTTAGTTTTGCAGTTACAGGGAATAGTAAAGCTAATTTATAAATTTAAAAACCGAATTAGTTTACAATTAGAGTTTAAGAAACTGTAAGACTTAAAACTGGTTAAAATAGGAGTGAAAACGCGATTAATGAATGTTTGGATACTAAAAGTTCACTAGTCGCCTCTGAAACGGTATGAAATTCGACAATTCATACTACATTAATTTGCAATAAACAAAGCAAAGTCCCCTACTAGATCGGAGTTTTCAGCTTCGTTTGAATACGTAATCTTAGCAATAATCCAGCTGGACATCCTTTGCAAAAAAAAATAGAGAGAGCTTGAAGCGAGCCTGGCATGATTTGCTTAAACTTAAAGTTTAAACTAGTAACGGCAATTTAGTTTTGGATTAAAACTTTACCTTTGTGGTGATGAACATATCTTTTCTTTCCACAACTCCTTTAGAAAAGATCTTTTGAAGGGCTTTCCCAACAATAGGTTCGTTTCGATAAAGGTAAGCTGTATCGATATGGCGATATCCAGCATCAACAGCTGCTTCCAGAGCCGGGATAAGGGATTCTTCCTCTTCGGCCTGGAAGAAGAATTGTTTTATAAAAGCTATAATTCTTGTAAAAGCTAGAAAGCAGTGAGAAAAGAATAAAGTCGAACTTTGTTAATCTCGCTCCACATCTCAATTCTTTCATTACTAATAGTATTTGACCGAAATCATTTATCTCTGAGCCAGACAAACTCGAGTCTATTTTAGTTAGTTTTCAGGCGAGCGTAAAAATATTTGTCTGATTCGTACAAAGCATGAAGCCTGTGTTCTTTTATTGCTGCTAAATTGTTAAAGATTTTTTAGAACTTTCATGGGTCAATGTCGCATTGAATTTTACATACAATGTAGAAAAACTAAAATCTACAATCTTTGCCTACGCTAGTCAGAGGTACAGATTTAAGCAAGGAACGTTAAAATAGGTAAGTGAAAATATGCGGACTGAAATATTAAAATTTAATTGAATATTTGAGCACAGGTTTGTTTCACTTTAGCTCGTGAATCTGAAAATACTTAGGGTAGTCTGAAAATATTGCATAACACTGAGTAGCTATAACTCGAAGAATATATCAGTTAGAAAGATTTACAGAAAATTTCGCCCGACTGAAACTACTTTACAGGATGAAATTTCAGATCGAATGTGAATGTTGACAACTTGAAAATAGGCAATTGAAGAGTCGCTATAAAAAGCACCAACTTAGTACTGAGTTTGCTAGTGATCTTCAGGCTAAACCGTTTTAGCAGTTTAGAACTCAAATTTGAGGGATTGAAAATTTGTTAGCTTCAATTTACCGTTTTCATTTAAATCTCAATATATTTAGCGTAAGCATTTCGCATAAATAAGTGCAATTCTTTTGACATAATTCTATAGTTTAAATCTGTGGAGTTAGAAATATTACGTTCCATAATTGTTTAGTCATGTAATATTTTTGCTTTCTCCGACTCTTAAAGCAAATTAAATTGTTTTAATTCTGCGTAACTTCTATGAACAGGAAATTTAAAACTATTGAGTTCACGCGAAAGTCAGTCTAGTTTCAATCAGCTGCCGATAGACAGTAAGAATTTAATAGGAGTAATGTTTTGTTGAGATGTGGCTACAGAGCCATTCAGTTGACTATTTTTATATACTTTTGCTCGTAATGACTCAAACGTTAGCCTTAATATTTATTTGAACAGCAAGTTTCATAACTCGGGATCGTAAGTTTCTTTCCATCTAAGTTGAACGTCAGTCAAGCAAACTGACTATTTTAAACTAAGATATTTCTCGTTTTTGTATGACTGGTGCAGATATCTTATACACACGCTGTTTGATTTTTTAAAAATAGATTATGAAAACTCTTAATTGTGAAGCAACAGATGAATTTCGTAAAATGTTGCAGAATTTTTAAAATTCTGCATCTATAGATAAAATGTTATTCACTTATCTTTCATTATACAAGATGAGAATTCCATTTACTGAAGTGTTTTTTGAATTACTATCTGCTTTTCAAAAAAAGCACCGAAATTATGAAACAAGATTACAATAAATCTTATCGATAATTATTCTTGCAATGTACACTTAACTTTATTAGACTTTCTATTTTAAAGAAATAGATTCTAGATCATTTTAGTTCTTTAAGAGAGTGGCAATTTTGAGCTACTATCTAAGTAGAGATAGTAAAATTTCACGTTATATTTTCATAAACTTAACGGCTTTTCAACAAAAGAGCATTTTAACTTATGCTAGGAAACCGATTTCAGAACTAGTTACATGTGAGCTTTACCTTAGTATGCTCGAGTATTACAGGCATACTTCGCACAGGTTTACAAGTTAAAGCTAGGAATATAGAGCTCCGAAATTTAGAAAAATTTGCAACTGAAAGCCGAAATTCTACATTTTCACGTTCAATATTAAGACTTTAACATTTGCATAGTTGCTTATGTCATATCTAGTGCTTTCTGATGAAAAGTTAGTTTATCCTAATACATTAAATTTAAAATTTAATAAACTTATTGCTGAAGAAATTTCTCCTTTGAAACAAGGAATGCCGTTGTAATAAGGATTTTGTCGAAAAAGTAATTCCCAATAGTTCAATTCTTGTCTACTAAATATACTCCCGAGCAATTTAAACTCCAATAGCTTTACTGTCCAGCTAATACTTCAATGACTTATCTTTATGTTATGCCTTAAATTCACTTTGTTGCCGCTAGACAGCTTCCGAGATCTATCTGAGACGACTAAACTCATGCTCTTAAGTTAACCAACTAGAAAAAACACTGGTAAAGGGACAGTTTTGAACTTTTACAAACGTAATGCAAAATAAAGCTATTTAAATTTTTAGCATAGAAACAGTCGCCCTACTGTTTAGCTAAGCAATTTTCCAAAAGTCTTACCAGTGAAGTTCCGAATCCAATTATGGGCATTTTGTTACCATCAGAAAATTCAATGAACTTGTTTGCATCCATGCTGCCTGTTGAGCTAAAGCAAAAGATAAGAGTAAAAGCAAATTTAGTAAAGATCATAAGTGCAATTCCACGTGACTCACGTTACAGTTTGACGTGATTTTACAAAAGTAAATGTCATATATTAAAGAAATACCATGCTTGATTTAAATAAAGCTGTTGACAGTCATCTGTTATGCAGTGAGAATCTGTGGATGTCAGTATTTTAAATTTCAACAGAAATAAATGGTGTTTCAACCTGAATTTAACAGCGTGACTCACGTTACAAAAAAAAAAAGGAACTCAAGTTTTTTGAGTAATTAAAAACCTTAGATTCCTGCTCTTTCAGCATAATAAAATTTAAAAACTGCTTTTCATGGCACAAAATATGTTTCTAAGTTGTGATATATACGAAAATTAAGTTCATTTCGCAGTCACTAATTAAGTTATTCAATATTTTGAGTGTGACTCACGTTACATAGTTTCGTGACTCACGTTACATCTCCGTTTTAGTCCTTTACTTTACATCTTATTTTGAAAATTTTGTGCAGAGATTTCACCTAAATTCAATTAAAATTAATGCCTAATGGCTTGTTTTCTTTAGTTGATCAGTTTTGAATACAGTAAAACTTCTCCGAGCGAATTTTTTGTCCCATAGACCTAGGGTTAAAATTCTTCTTAACAGCTGCCATCTAACCCCTCTGAACGGTCACAGTGGATTCATTAATTCAATTTTCCAAAACATATGTTTGTCTTTTTTTATACTACTTCCCGTATTTTCTCTGTGGCTGCATTGTACTCATTTCAAATTCTCAATTCATACATCTGGAAACTTGTACAGAATATAACACACCATTGCATTTCATCTGATACCAATCATAACATTTAATGTTGCATAATGGCTGTAAAATTAGTTGACTGCTGTCAGAAGTAGGATCTTCAAAGTACTTATTTTTCTCATCCACTACTGATAAATAATTAAATTTTAAGCATCTCAAATAAGAGCAAGCGAGATGTTGACCGTGCTTTTTAAAATGTCTCTTATGTTCCAATTACATATGTTTTTTATATTTTTTTCTCTCGCTCAAGCTAATTTTTTAAATCATTTTCGCTTAGATTTTCTTGGGATAAATAATTTTTTCAGCATGAGTTCGGTGGAAATTGAAATCTTCTTTTCAAATGTATATTACATTTACGGATGAGTATTGAGTAACTCACTTATGACTACAGTTTAACTGTGAGGTGAATTAACGGAATTTCTCCTTGTTTTGGCGAGTCTTCCTTAGTGTATTTACATATTTGTGTACTTGTTGAAGCGATATTTAAGAAGTTTGAATTTAGCCAAAGTTTCCTTTGAAAGTTTCATATGTTTATTTTTCAGCTTATATTGAATTTCTAGAGGCAATATCCTTAGCTTTTCGACTTTTCTCGTTAGACATTCTATCATCCAGAGACAATGTTTCTGTTTACATGTAATGTACTTCCCTTCTTGCTTGAATTTTTCTCGGCACCTTTTGTCATACTGCGGTTACTCGTTAAATATTTTAAAAAATTCTTTTACTGGAAGGAAAAACCTTTCTTAGGTACGGAAGAAAAATATGTGCATGCATAAACACATGCTACACATTGGAAAGCTGAGGGCCAAAACAGGGACCCATCAGTGCACTAATTGAAAGATTATAAAACACTAAAAGAACTAAAATTATGCTTTTTATATTTAATTTTATCAGTATTATTAATTATATAGGTGTGTACAAGTGTTAACCCTCCCTTTAGACCCTAAAATACCATTAGGGCACATTAAATACTTTTTAGAAGTTAATATTAGCTTGTATCGGCTGTAACCCACTTTTCGCGTGACTCGCGTTACAAAAAAAACATCCTTATTTTTTGAATAAAAAAGCAAAAAACTCTAAAATGGCCTATAATTTCTTTTTTGTAATATACATGAGTAGGAGAAACAGGAAAAAAAATTTCACTTATAAGCTATAAAATTTGGAAATATTAAAAAAATTAAGTTTTCGTGACTCACGTTACACAAAATATAATGGTTTAAAAACTACTTAAAAAATTATTTTAAGAATAAATTTCAAAATGTACTATTAATAATTGTTTTCTTATCGAATAAATCTGCCAGGAAAAAATGCAATTAAATTGTGGAAACATTCTAAAACAATAAAATATGCTCGTTTAAAATTGTGTCTAGCAGAGAGAAACTTTCACAAGATTGTGAGCTCATATAACAAGTTCTCTTACAAAAAGAAAATGATTCGACTGAAGTTACCTTATTCTAATTTGTAAACTTCAATCAATATAGAGAACGTACAAAATATAAATAAAACAATTTTTCAACATTTTTTTTAACACCGAGTTCCCATGTTGCCTGGAATTACCCATAAACATCGATCAATATGTAGTTGCAATCTAATCTTCTAGAAAGAAGAAAATTTACAAATAAGACAAAAATTCGCAGTTAGTACACGCAAAACTAGGACATTGTCAAATCTTTGGAAAGTCCCATAAAGCTCATTGCTAGCTGTTACAAAATTTGTTTTGATTACTTAAAAAACTAAACCATTCTGCTTTACTCTAATCCAATTCAAATTAGAAATATTTTTCAAATTTTTTAAAACCTTAACGAGCCCAGCGCTATATTTTCGGGGCAAGGTTATGAATAAGTTGTATACTTTTATTTTTCAACTCTAATCGCATCATTTATAATGTTACTGTTCGGAAGTAAAGTCTGTTTAAAGTCTTAAACATTTTAAGAGCTCATTTAATAAGAAACCTCGTGAACACTATTTAAAATATTAAATTTACGAGTTTAAATTTACTGCATAAGAGTTACCACTCTTGAGTTTTTGCATACTATTTTCGACGCGGCTCAAAAATGTTCCTGAATGGTATGATTCTTTTAGCTTTGAACCGAATTTTTAGCCACTTAATTTACTCTTGACATGGGATAATTATAATCGTTTGGAAGCATTTTCCCACTTTACGTTGAAAAATAAAACTGAAATACTTCGGTAAAACTGAGACAGTGAGCTAAAGCAAAGCGCAATCATCCATTATGATCTGTTTTAAAATTTGACTAGCAAAATTTTGGCACTATTGTTAAACTAGAACTTTTTGAAGTAAATTTGATTTCGCTCTTTCAGTCGAGCTTGTTTTTAAAGTTCAAAGGGTAATTATAGGGTGTGTGTTCGTAGATATGCAATTAGTTCCATCAAGATTGCCAAACTGCGCGCTAAGAGAATGACTCGAGGGCATGAAATACGGAAGTTTCAAGTTAACTGAAAGAGAAATTTATTAAATTATATAAAAATTTAACATCCTTTGCAAACTCGTGTAACTGAAAGTGGGAAAATACGAGTTGTACGCAAACATTCGAAATTTGGACTATTTTAACGTATCCCAGTAAATCTTCAAATTGTATAAGTAAAACATTTGTTTAACGTTAATTCACTGAAACTTTAAACCTTGCTGCAATCGAAGAAACGAAATATACAATTAGTTCTCAAAGCACCTCCGAAGAATAGTTTCAAAATTAAATATTAGTTTCATTAAATCGGAGATTGAGAGCAAAAAATAAGTGCATGGAACCTTTTCTTTCAAAAATTTCGGAAATAAAATTATTTTACTGAGCTGAAGTAAGAACTTTTATTGTATTAATTTTCTCGGAGGGCTGGCACATTAAGCTATCAAAATTCCGTTTATATATACAAAAGTATATAAATGAAGAGCTTCCAAACTACATCGAAGTTGCGATACACCGCTAACTCGCATTTCGATCCATGGACTGCAGTTTCGTGCTTATTATGCACTCATCAGCATGGAATACGAAAGTAACCGAGTTAAAGGTAAAAATCCTCTTATATAGCAAATAGAGCCAAAAAACTGGTAGCTAATGTGAAATTAGAATACCAGCGAGCGACAGCACTTGGTACGGTACAACTCTTAAATTTAAAGGCATAGCTCGGGTATAAAGCAGTGAGTAACCGCCCCAAGCAAGGGCCAAGAGGCAAGGGCTCTTAGCCCTTGCCTAGGGGCAGTTACTCACTGCCTTATACATCGAAGTAGTTTCCACGTAAAGGAAAAGTTTCTTACGAACCGAGAACTAACATATCAAGAAAGTTCTTACTGTTCTAAGACAAGAAATCTAATACACGAAAGCCAAGGCTATAAGTATTACAGAAGCAATCACGAACATTGGAATTGCCAAAGATTTAAGCTTATCTGAATGATTGAAATAAAAGGAAACTTGGATAACTTTCTATTGTTTAAATTTCAGGTACGAGAGAGAGAGAATGTCTAGCTAAATAGAGTTTTGTGGTTTCAGGACTTCCGAAAAGCCAAACAGATCTGTTAGATTTCCAGTGGAAGAGGAAAGACTGACAATTCTCCACTTTTTAATATGCCAATAACCATTTTAGAACAGCATTACATATAAGCTAGTAAATGTTTTAGCTGAAACCTTGAGCTGTATTTTTTTTTTACACAATTTAAAATAATATTTTTTGCAATCTCATTTGTAACGCTTAACATATCTAGATCTTAAATAAATTCTCATTGTTAAATAAAATAAAGTTATAACATTAAATTCTAAGAAACCACAATTTAATTTTATTCCATATTAAGTTATATTTGTTTTTTTAGACTATTCTGTCACACTTTAGTTTTACGTTTAAGTAAACTAAGACTACAAGATACATTTACCAAACATAGTTACTGAAAATTGCGGGTTTAGTCTTTAATATCGTGGATTTTAAATAACTAATTTTTTCTTCAAATCCCTTACCGCCCCCCCTCAAAAAAGCACCGCATTTAAACCAAACAGAAATCACCCATCCTTAATTGAAACGGCTATTAAAATAGGAATTAAAAGACTTCTGTTTAATTTTTTGAGTTTGATAAATTTGAACCGTTTCAACAGAATTTTAGCCAGTTTATTAAAGACTAAATTCTTTAAAAGAAAGGTTAAGTCACGGTAGTTTAAAGAAAATTCCTATAAAAAACCACTTTTAAAGGGCGAACTGTTAGACTTTCGACAATCCACTTCGTTACGGGTTTCATTCTTAACATTTCTTTAAAGAAAAAATCTGCTGTAAAATTTAAATACTTTTCTCCAGCCTGAATAGGCATATTACTAATCAAAATAAACAGGAGTTTCATAAGCATTTAAATGTTTGACATACTCCCTACTTCAAACTGAGCAAAAAAAAAACCACTAAACTAAACTAAAAACTAAAGACTAAACTAAAGAATCAAAAATTGTTTACATACCTTGATGACAGACTAACTGACAGAAACTTCCCAAACGAAAGACTTGACAGAGCAATTACTAAGCCAACTGCTGACCAAGAGAAGGGGACTGAGCAAGAGCACGGAAAGTGTTATATAGCAGTGTTGCCGTACAAAGAAATGCCTCTAGCTGAAACTTACATGCAAATTACGAATTCATATGCAAATTATCCGTTAAGCGATCGAGTTCAAGTCAAAGTATTATGCTTTATATTTTTGCATGAAAACTATTTTTATATCGTCAAATCAAAATAATAAAGTTGTGTAAAAAATTGCAGTGTCAGATGAAATATTATATTGAGAAACTCTTAAATAATCTTAAGCAATTTAGCGTTGCATAAGCTATAGAATTATTAAGCTCTTTTTCTATACTTTTTAAAAATGGCAACTTCTTTTCAAGTAAGTAAACCATAGTGTTTTTTTTTTTTTTCCAGAAGCCATCAGCTTCAACATACATGAGGACTGCGTACTATGCGCCTTGCCTCCTGACAAACACATGACAGATTTACGGCACAGAGAGGATGAAATAACATCCATGGGCAAGGCGGGATTCGAACTCGCGACCACTTTCATAGGCCCCAACCATAGTGTTTTGAAATAAGGATCAGGAGGCCACCTGGGCCTAGACGTAGAGTATTCTCATCGTTGGCAAGTGGTCGCGGGTTCCAAGTCCGCCTTACCCATGGATGTTATTTCATCCTCTCTGTACCTTAAAGCTGTCCTGTGTTTGTCAGGAGGCAAAGCGCATAGTACGCAGTCCTCATGTATGTTGAAACTAATGGCTACCGAAAAAAAGAAATTAGGTTCTTTAAAAAGGGGCCAGGGGGCCTCGGTTGTTTAGAGGTAGAGTATTTTCCTCGTAAGCAAGTGGTCGTGGGTTCGAGTCTCACCTTGCCTATGGATGTTATTTCAACCTCTCTGTATCTTAAATCTGTCTTGTGCTTGTCAGGAGGCAAGGCGCATAGCATGCAGTCCTCATGTATGTCGAAGCTGATAGCTTCTGTATGAAAAATAGGGGGGAGGGGCTCAGTGGAGCAGTCTGATTGTGCACCATTCTTGTAATTCCGAAGCGGCAGGTTCGATTTCCGCCCTCGTCCTGGTTGGAAGTTCCTTCTCTGTGAAATTCTGTCCTATCTTTCTCGTAATTATCCGGAGGCAAGGCGCATCGTACACAGTCCTCATGTATGTAGAAGTTAATTGGATTCAAAAAAGAAATACATGTTATTTGAAGGCCCCTTTTAATTACTTAAAAAAATTGGGGGGGGGGGGGGCGCTATGGCTCTGCGGAAGGAGATGTGTTTCCTAAGACAGAGACTGTGTGTTTGATTCCCACCTTGCCTTGGGTGTTGTAAAATCTTTCCTGTATTTGTTCAGAGGCAAAGCATGTGGTACGCAGTCCCCTATGTATGTCAACCTGATCATCTTCTAACTTAAGAATAAATAATTTTGACCTGATGGGGGCCTTCTTGGCCAGAGTGGCGAAAGCACTTGCTCCGATAACTGGCTGAGAGTAGTTAAGGAGCTCATGAGTCCGATGATCATTGGTATCTTGGGCGTCATTTTTTCTATTTTGGAGTTTTTATATCTTAATATATAAAAATTACGTGTCCTTGTGTTTGTGGCCAATGGAATCCTCAGCTACTGAACCGATTTTAACCAAATTTTGCACGCAGTTTCAGTTTGGTCCAACTTAAATGATAGGATAGTTTTGATCTCAATATTTTTTTTATTGCAAATTATCTATTTAGCTACCAGCTTTTCTGTATTCTTGGCTAAGACTTTTTACTAAGCCTTTTTTGACACCTCCATGGCTGAGCGACATAAGGCACACGTTCTGGCAGCTTCCGGAGCGGAGTTAACAGGTTGTAAGTTAGCGGTGCGTTGAGTATTATTTGATTTTTTTGTGAAGTAAATTATAAACAAACGCGTTACTTCCTTTGAAATTTATATGTGATAAGCTGTCAGAAATGATTGTCACTTAAGAGTTTTTACGCTTCTGAGGCTGAAAGGTGGAAAGCGCTTGGTGGGATAGCTCCTGGACTGCATTTAAGTGGCTGTTCTTCTTACTACTATTATATATACAAAAGTTTGTTTAGATGGATTTATGGATGAAGCAGTCAGTTGATAAGCAGTCCGAAAAAAATTATCTTTTTAACTAAGCCGTTTTTGAGCCTCTGTCGCCGGGCGACATAAAGCACGTGTTCTGACAGCTTCTGGAGCGCAGTAAAAAAGGTTGAAAATACAGAAATAATAATGGATGATTAATGTAGGTACTTATTTATTTATTTATTTATTTTGTATTTTCTAATAAAAAAACTTAATAAATTCAAAAATTTGCTTATTCATTGCCTTTAAGGCGGAACAGAGTTCGCCGGGTTGGCTAGTTTCCTATATATTTGGTGAATGCATGGGGCTTTGTCAGCAGTCTTCTGATGCAGGGAAGATGTTCGGTTCCTTGAGCAATTATAGTAGTGTCGTAATAATTAACAGTTAAAGATCATAACATTTTGAAGCGTATTTAGTAATTAAAAAACTACCTACAAAAGTTTTTGAAGAATCGGTTGGCATTAAAAATCAGTTTTCACGGTTTAATGATAAAAATCACTTTTATGAAAAGTAGAAAATTAAAGAGTATATATAATAGGGTGGGCCGAAAATGACTTTTATTTTTTTTTTCGATGACGAGGTATGCGGAAAAGGTGCCATTGGGGGCACAAAGCACTCACAAAAAATTTGAATTTTTTTGTACAATTTCTTGATCTGCCGCAATCGCCTTGAAGTTTCGAAAAAATGCTAATTTTTGATGTTTTTCGTAAAATTTGTCAAAAAATTTTTAAAAATATTTTCAATGATAGGTGTAACTTAAAAGTTACTATTAGGGACACTAAGTTCACATAAAAAATTTGAATTATTTTGCTCCAATTCTTGATCAGCCATAAACGCTTGGGCGTTACAGAAAAATTGCTAAAATTGGATATTACAGCAAAATTTGTGAAATTTTTAAAAAAAATTATTTTCGGTAATGGGGAGAGCAAAAAAGGCTCACTATTATCATTAAATCAACATTAAAATTGAATTGTAAATTATATTTATTTAATTTGTCACAAATACGGGGAAAATTCGGATTTTTTTTTTAACTGATCCAATTTATTTATTAATTTTTAAGCTTGATAAAAATTCCTTCCAAGTGTTGAGAGACAATTTAGGAGTCTGAAATAAGAAGTAGTTTATCAAATAATCTGCATTTTTATTTTTAAAATTCGTTAGAGTTACAAATTAGTTATTTATTACTAATGAATAAAAAAAATGTGTTAACTGAAAGTACTTCTCAGTTCTCAGCTTATTGCGAATCCAAATATCTTGCAAAATAATCCAGAACTCAACGCGAGGAGGTGGCTTCACGAGTTCTACCAGCCCTCCACGTAAAAATATTATATTCACGTTGTTTTACATTCTTCATGCAACAAAGTCCTTCTTCGAATTAAACGTTGACATTTTTATCCTGGATTGTATCTTTGCTCTTACGAAAGTATCTCTGTCCTCATGGCCACATACGTGCATTGCCGCTTCTGTCACTACTTTAATTGTTCTTCCCACAGCTTGCGTGTGACTTGGAAAGCGGACTGAAGCTTCATCTAAAACCAAGCCTGATTCTTATGTTTCTCTCAAGCTCTTCGAATAAAAGATTCTTTGAAATTAAAGGCTAACTAAGATCTGTTGAGAGCCAGTTGATGCAGTCGTAGTACTCAGTAGCCATAAAGTTCAGTATTAGAACCTTAAACTGTCTCAGTCTCCTGATCTCTTTCTTCTTTGAAAGGCGGCATTGTTTAATCCTTTTCCATGCAAATATTCTGATTTCTTTGTTTTCGTCTATTGCCATTGCTAATAGTATATTCTCAGGATGGCGATAGTATGCATTTCTTTGAACCACCGAATGCACTATCGTTAAGTCATCAGCGAGGAAGTTTGAGAGTAGAACTATTTTCCGCAAATATCTCGGTTCATCTGCTCACCCTGGTAACTTCCTCACTGAGAACCATACTCTACGCATAAACTCGTACTACGCCAGTATACTCTTATGGCTACTGAGTACTACGACTGCATCGACTGGCTCTCAACAGATCTTAGTGAGCCTCCAATTACAAAGAATCTTTCATTCGAAGAGATTGAGAGAAACATAAGAATCAGGCTTGGTTTTAGATGAAGCTTCAGTCCGCTTTCCAAGTCACACGCAAGCTGTGGGAAGAACAATTAAAGTAGTGACAGAAGCGGCAATGCACGTATGTGGCCATGAGGACAGAGATACCTTCGTCAGAGCAAAGATACAGTCCAGGATAAAAATGTCAACGTTTAATTCGAAGAAGGACTTTGTTGCATGAAGAATGCAAAACAACGTGAATATAATATTTTTAGGTGGAGGGCTGGTAGAACTCGTGAAGCCACCTCCTCGCGTTGAGTTCTGGATTATTTTGCAAGATATTTGGATGCGCAATAAGCTGAGAACCATGAAGCACTTTCAGTTAACACATTTTTTTTTATTTAATAGTAATAAATAACTAATTTGTAACTCTAACGAATTTTAAAAATAAAAATGCAGATTATTTGATAAACTACTTCTTATTTCAGACTCCTAAATTGTCTCTCAACACTTGGAAGGAATTTTTATCAAGCTTAAAAATTAATAAATAAATTGGATCAGTTAAAAAAAAAAATCCGAATTTTCCCCGTATTTGTGACAAATTAAATAAATATAATTTACAATTCAATTTTAATGTTGATTTAATGATAATAGTGAGCCTTTTTTGCTCTCCCCATTACCGAAAATAATTTTTTTTTTTAAAATTTCACAAATTTTGCTGTAATATCCAATTTTAGCAATTTTTCTGAAACCCCCCAAGCGTTTATGGCTGATCAAGAATTGGAGCAAAATAATTCAAATTTTTTATGTAAACTTAGTGCCCCTAATAGTAACTTTTAAGTTACACCTATCACTGAAAATATTTAAAAAAAATTTTTGATAAATTTTACGAAAAACGTCAAAAATTAGCATTTTTTCGAAACTTCAAGGCGATTGCGGCAGATCAAGAAATTGTGCAAAAAAATTCAAATTTTTTGTGAGTGCTTTGTGCCCCCAATGGCACCTTTTCCGCATACCTCGTCATCGAAAAAAAAATAAAAGTCATTTTCGGCCCACCCTAATATATAAGTGTAGTAAGACTTTATTTGGTGCATACTGTTCAGTTTTACTATTGTTTTTGTGGTGTCAGTTTTTTTACTAATTACTATGTAGTGGGAGTGCATCGAGAGGCTGGACTTCTTTGTTAACATATTTAAGACAACACAAGAAAGATTTGCAGCACAAAGAAAGAGGAAATAACACCCAGGGCACAGGCAGGAATCGAACCCGTGACCTCTTGCTTTCCAGGTGAAACATACTTCTGATCCACCGAGGCCCCATTTGTACTGATAAACGATCGGATTAAACAAAGTAAAATACATAAAAGAAATCTCTTTCTTTTTTACAGTCAGCCTCGATAATATACAAATTTTCCGCTGTTTTATGTCGTTGTCGATGTAGGGTGATATTGGCTGATATTTCGTTGGTTAAGTCACAGACTTCGTTAGTGATCCAGATCATAGCCTAAGATCTCAGAAAATAGCTACACTTAACTATTTTTTATAAATAAAGCCTATATTTTATGTAATTAGTACCTTATTCCTCGAGAAACACTTAATTTTTTTTTTCTTCTTTTTTCCCCATTCATATCTTTCGGTATTCCAAGCTCCTTAACTAAAGCTAAGAAATTGCATTTATTTTTTTGCAAGCTCATGAAAATTAAGCCTTTATTTTACTTTTGGCCTTGGTTAGGAAATATGTATGGCAGATAGTTTTTTTTTCTTTTTGCAACTAAAAACCCAGAATTTCTTCTAGTGCTCCAAACACTACTCAAAGGACATTTGAAAGTCACGTTTATATGAAGATTTTGGAGCTTTAATCAACTTGTATTGTCCGTAAATATAACATATAAAGCTTCCAGTGCATTTGTGCCGTCATTCAGTGATTTACATTTTTAAAGTGTATTTTTGGTTCTTTTTGCATTAAACATTGTTTTCAGAAAACCGTTGGAACGACGAAGTTTAAATTCTTCGTATCCAAAATCGCTTGAGACACTGTCTGATTTTACTAGGTTCCCTTCAGCGTATTTACGCATGCGTCAGGTCTTTGATCCTACTAAAATATGGGTGAATGGGGGGTAAGGGGAAGAATGACAAGAAGCGTTTTAAGCTGTATGAAACAACGTAGAACAATGCTAATTTCTAATACATAGTTTTGTTGAATGTGTCAAAAGGACAGCAAAAATGCAAGTTTTGAATTGAAAACTTCGAAAAGTTCCCACTCATAATACCTTACCCCTGTTTTAAGTAGAATGGTTCGCGAGTGCTAAGCACGGCTTTCACGGACGCACATTATCTAGATTCCCAGGTAGCACAAATAACCTTTAGACGTTTTTAAGCGGTTGTTACAACGTTAATAACGATTTTACAACCTTTAAAAAACGAAGTCTGCTACTTAGGTTACTAGTATAAAGCTGAAGGGTTTGTTTGTTTGAACGTGCTAATCTCAGGAACTACTGGTTAGAATTCAAAAATTATTTTTGTGTTGAACGGTCCCTTTAATCAAAGCTTTAGGCTAATAACATGACACAATGTGTAAAAAGCTATATTATAGCTTAAAAATAATAATGGTCGAAAAGCACGAGCGGATAAGTTTCTACTCTTGTCGACAGATAACGTTCATTAAAAATATTGTCTTGACAACTGTGTCCAGAGGGCACTGGCCGTAGGGAACCGTCGAGTTCTTTGCTCTACCGAAAGCGGTTGCGTCACTTGACATTGCTTTTATTTTTAAGGTAGCCCGTGCAATGCCGGGCCATGCAGCTAGTAAATAATAAGTGCATTAATTCCTCAAGAAAATAAACTTCTTAAGTTGAGAAAACTGCATTTAATGTCTAAGAAAATACTAAAAAGATGCTTGATTACAGATATTTACCCTCCGACAGGTGTTTGGATGAGAATGGGATGACTATGTGCTCCGCGCGATTTATCTCGAGTTAATAGAACTGTTGTCTGATCTCCTTAGGTAAAACTAGAGCTCCTTTAGAGGACAGGCTGACTTGCTCGACATTTTAGTTCCAAGACATTCTCTGATCCAGCCTTGTTACAGGTATTTGAAACGCATTAATATTATACCTGGTTACTCTGGCGTAAAATAACTAATGATTAGTTGGATGAAGCACCATATTAGGTAAATTTAAAAAGATAACTTATTTCTCGAATTTAAAAACAGTTTATTGAAAAATGTTTCATGAGATTGGGTCTATTTTCATATTGCACTTGTTTTAAGCCTGAGTTTATGAAATGTTTTCGTCATACAGACAAAAATAGTCAAACATCATTTATGCAGCTACAATTCAAGCTACAATTCAATCAAACGTAGAGAACGATGAAATTTCAAATACATAGTTTATTTGAATACGTCAAAAGGAAAGCAAATGCGAGTTTTAAATTAAAAAATTTCGGAAAGTTTTCACTCACAACCAATCACACCTTTTTTAAGTGGAATGGTTCGCGACTGCTAGGCGCGGTTTTCACGGACGGACAGTAACGAGCGTGGGGGGGGGGGGGGGAGCGACGATAGCTTTTACATGCTGACTCTGATTTGAAATGTCGATTGCTAATGCAACGCAATTACATTACAGCATATGGAGCTTACTATGATCGGTAAATACGTGAGGTGACCGCACTTCTAGTCCTACACGTGAGCCCTTCCTTCCAACCAATGCGAGCACGTATTTACATTTCTTAGATACGTCTTCAACAGTAAATTGTTCCTTTGTGTCGTAAATTGATAAAATATTTCTATCAGATATCCTCGTTTTTACTAAACTTTTTCTTTTCCTGTGATTACATACCAATTTTGAAGAACTTTTAACCTATTTAACAGCTCTTTCAACTGATTGAATCTTGAATGGAAGTTTAAAAAGAGCGCATTCAGAAATCATATTTAAATTCTCAGCTTCCAGTAATTTTTGTAAATATTGTGTTGTGAAATTGCGTGTAAAAGGTGGCTTTGTAATTTCCACATCATGCCAAGAAATCATATCGATGTATTCTGACTTTTGATTCATGTATGTAATGTATGAAAATAGATTTTTATCGATTTTTGGGATCTGAAGCGTTCTTACTTGTTTGTTTTCTAGATTGAGCGTTGATAATACGATTTAAAACAAGTTTCTTTATATGCTCTCTCTTATGAACTAACTAGATTATTACTCGGCGCTGCTTGGGTGCTTATTAATACAACATAGCTCTAAAAAATATTTGAATGAATTTTATCCACATGGGAATATGAAAACTTATTTCATGCTATAATGAAATAGGTGAGCCTTAAATTGATATTTCATTGTTAATCGTAATCTTTGTTGGAAAATATTTCTATTTAAATGTGTTACATTTTATCAATTAGTATGCTTAAAGGCTTATCTCTTTTTCTCTGTCTATTCAAAATTGAAAGAAAATGGCCATTTTGAGGCAAAAAAATTTAATTTTGAGCTTTGATTTTTTTTTTTTTAATTTCAAAACCCCGCCTATGAATTTTAGTGAATCAAGGAACCTCTGTGCCAAGTTTGTCGAAAATCGTACGTACATCCATTTTAAAAATATAGATGCCGATAACAGCATATTTCTAAGGTGTAAAGTATACATTGTTTTGAATGGATGTGAATACAATTTTTTGCCTTCCCCGGAGTGATAAGTGTAACTCTTTATAATCTCGCACCAATTCATAAATTAGTAATGTCAGCACTTCATCCTAAACGAACAAGGATACTTTTACCGCGAAAGTTATGAATTTTTTAAAAAATTCTAGCCTAAAGATTATGGTTGCTGTAGTTAAATATCTGGCTTGGGAAAGATTTCTTGTACTTAATAATTTAAATATTTTTTTTTTGATATTTTCCCAGTAAAACTACCTTGCTTATCTCATGAAGTTACTGTTGCTCAGTACTTAAATCATTTTTATTGTAAAAATCGATCTGATCAATGACAAATTCTATAGGTTCGTATTGAACTGATTTGAAAGTATAACTGTTGTTTAGCTTCGTCCAACAGGCCCAAAAAATAACTTTGGTCCACTGGTAGGTCCATCTAGCTTTTACAAAAAATACCGCAAATTAAGTTCATTCAAATTTATTTGGCAAATATCCCATTACAGAGGTCTACCAAGTTTTCTTCCAGTTTCCGTATTACACCTTTGTATTTTCCTGTCTTTGTAGTACATCCATCAAAACCAATGCAAACAATTTCCAACTCAAAGAAACAATTTATTGTTCCTGACTAGTCTAAGAAATGTAAATGAGTGCTGTCATTGGCTGGAAGTAAGGGGAGCTCGGGTGGCCCCCAAAGTGCGCCACTTCCTCGCGTTGAGTCCTGGGTAATTTCAATGAGCAAGAAAACAGTTGAGTAGTTCAAAGAAACAACAAAATGATTAAGAAAATGTTTTGAAGACACTTTAAGTAAATATTGAGAGGAAATAGTAAATTATAAAATTTCTGCTCAATATTAAAAATATCGGAAATTTCGGAAAATTTGATAAACTTTGTGCCTAATGCACAGACTAAAATCATAATCTAAAATTGTTCTAGAAAATTCCTTGTATACTTCAAACCTTTTTCTTCCATTTAATAACTATCCGTCACTAGTTTTATCATTTCCAATATTTTTTTTAAAAAATTGAAAAATAAAAAAAAAATCAAAAATTTCAAAAGTGTAGGTCAAATGCGCAGACTAAAGATGACGTCGCAAAAGTGAAATATTTTACAGAATTGTTACTTATCCGCATTCACAGTAAATGAAAAGTGCCCGTTTACGAAAATCAAAAATTCATTTTTTTCGCTCCACCCTACTATGCACCACTTCATTTAAATCATAGCAATACTTTCAGAAGTTTTCAGCGAAAAAAAAATCAAGAGGCTTTTACAATTGGAAGGCTTGGGAGATGAAGGAGTTACGTGAAAAATGGAAATTACAAGTAATTAAAAGTTCAGAGTTTTACTGTTGCAGTTTTTTTGTGATTAGTGTGCGTATGGAATCTGTCGAATGACTTCTACTTTTTGACGTTTCCAAGTTTTATTTTCTTACCTGTATCCATTGCATACCATTGTCCTGAGCGTTATTTTTTTTTTAAATTAAACATACCCCTTCATCCTCCCAGCCCTTCAATTCAGTATGATTTATTTTACAACGAGTACTATTTACGGTCTAGGAATTACTAAGCATTTGGCTCTGATGTTTGTGATTTTCAATTTCAAAGCTGTTATATATATTTTTAATGTGCATTGTTTAACAAATAAAAATATTCTGTGTTAGATATTAGAAGTTTAAAATAATTAAATACGTTTACTTTTATATGTGTGTTCCTGTGCAATTGGAAGTTTTTCCTCTACTAACACTAAGTTATAAACACAAGTTTAGTCCTCATAACAAACAGGTTACCAACTTTTGAAATCTGTTATCAATGAGGCCAATATTTTATGCCTTTGGGCTACCAAACCAGTCCTTAAATACGTGTGGGAAAACTTTACCAGAAAAGCAGAGTAAGATTTTGTTCTAAACCTTTTTTTATTTAGATTTCGCACCAATTGCAAGAGTGACCACAACACCACTGTAAAAGAGAGCCACATTTCAATAAAAGCAATTATCTTTAATTTATTTTCTGAAGTGATAGAAGTTACTGTCAATGGTTTGAATGCGAACTCTTTTCAGAATACTCTTAAAACTCCTTGTGACACAACATTTACAAAACCGTTTTTTAAGTAGTCTTCAAAAGCGGTTGAAATTGAGCCAGCCAACATTTCTGAAAATATTCCTCTCATTTATACAACTGAAGACAAACCCTTGCTTAGTTTAAAAACAGTTTATTTCATAAAATGTTAACAAAACTAGAAATTTTACACAAAATTATCAAACAGCTGCACCATGTTCAGTTTAGAACGGTACCTTAAAGGGATATTCCGGATGTTCTTTCATTCTGGAAAAAAAGAAAATTTGTTACCGATAAACTAAAGCTTTTAGTTTCTTACAATTTTCAATCACTGTAAACATTTTAAGATTTATGGACGAATTGTTCTCATTTTACAGTTTTATGAGCCCTTATATGGGCACCTGCCCTTTTTTTCTTTTTAAATTGAAACTAGACAAATAAGTACTCCTAACTCTCCGTGTATGGCAGTTAAATCAAAGTGTTTGCCAATGAAAACAGAACATGATTAAGTAATTTTGGGCCCTATATGATCTTAGGAGACTTGCACTAGGCTGGAAAGATATCAAAACTGCTAGGAATAATGATAACTCTGAAGAGAGAAGACGCTAAAAAAACATCTGCAATACTCCTATAAACAGATGAATTAATTTGTGAAGCAATATATAGAAATGAGAAAGCAAATTTGCGGAATTGAAACATGTTTTTGATGTAGCAAATTATAGTACAATATTTTCCTGTGAAATTATCACAAAAGCTTCATAATAGCCTACACTGCCTTTTGAAATAGCCACATTTTCCTAAAGATTCGGAGAACTTCAATATTAGTGAAGAAAATCCAAATCATAATCGATTGTATGTATATCTTTTTTTGTACCGTGCAAAAAGCTATTATATACTACACTTCAAGAAATGTGAAAATATTTTAGCTTTCACCACCGGGTTTGCAGCTATATTATTAATAGCTACATTTGAGTAATATTTTTTAATAAATCAGAAGCTGGGGCTGGTAATTAGCAGCAACATTTTTTGGAAGTGATTTTCTGAATCACCAAAAGTTCAAAACAGTTTTTTGAAGTCTAATTTAGCAAATTAGAGAGGGTTCTAGTGGAATATGATGGTCAATTCTATGAGGTGAAGTTAGTGCCATTCAAAAATGTAAGTAGCCAGTTAATGTCAAGTTTTGAGGAGTAAAATATTTGTAAATGGCCTAACAATGAATGAAATCATTCGAAAGAAAAAGTAATAAAAAAATTAACCTTCCCCATACATAGTTATCCCAAGAGGACAACTAATTAAAAATTAATGAGTAAAACTTAATTAGTGTAACTAAGATTTTGTTGCCATTCTTTATTGCTTATAATTTAACTTCAAGTTTAGGCAAAATATATGCTTAGTTAATAATTAGGGAGACATTATTGTAGCAATGTTTGTTATCGTAACATCAGTCACGAAATCTTTGTTACATCAGTCACACCTATTACATATTTTCTGTGCTATCAGTTGCAGTTTTCTCCATCAAGAAAAGGATTTTTATAAAGTCTGAAATCTATTTTTATGGGAATTTTATTTTTTATGCTTCACGCTATTAGTTTAAAGGGGATTTCTAATTTAAAAAAAAAGTCAATTTTAGTGATGTCCCTTTTGTGTAACATCAGTCACTTACTTTTGATTCTCCATAATTTATGAAGAAACATTCCTCATACCTAATGAGTTATGAAAAGACTAAGTATACTCTGTAATGACATTTTAGTTCAAGTTTAAGGGGGAAAAAATTTCAAGTCAGTACTGAATTTTTAATTTAAAAATAGAGTCAAACTGTAACGTCAGTCACCGTGGAATGGCCCATATGGTGTAATTCAATCCACAAGCTTACATTTCATGTTAATTCCTCAAAATCAAAAAGATACTGCACCCTGGAAACTTAATTGTATTTTAATAAATATCCGAAATTCAGTTTTACAGTAGCATTTT
The DNA here is from genome assembly GCA_038373865.1 of Uloborus plumipes. NCBI lineage: Eukaryota > Metazoa > Arthropoda > Arachnida > Araneae > Uloboridae > Uloborus > Uloborus plumipes. Next base: position 61,953 of record JAXGGA010007061.1, read on the forward strand.
TCACCTTGTTTTAAACTGAACTTTACTTACCCTTTCAAAAAGTCAAATTCAAAATATCGAAGATTTTTCTGTATCGCTTTTAAAGCGGAGTCATCCTCTGCATCCAGTTCAAAGTCGAAAATCTGCAAAGACGTATTAAATGAATTTAATATTTCCTACATTTTCTAATCGAAATTTAAGAGTTAGCTGAATAAACTTAGAATACAACTTAATTCTTTTTATAATGGCTGGTTTGGGGTCTTAGTAAGGGTTCAGTAGAACCCCCAACAATGCTATGTATTGCGGACCATTGACATTACTGATGTTCTGAGGCCAAGATATTTCACAATATTGTACGCGTTAAAAATATAAATACCTTTCGTTTCCTTATATTTAAATTAAACGAAATTCAGTATAATAAATATATTTTTTAAATTGAAAATACTAGTTAGAATTTTATAGCAAAAGAACTTTATTTTATATCACAGCCCTTTATGTATCGGCAATATTTATATATAATAGTAAAATCTAGACCACTAAAACAAATAAAATACGATTCAAAGAAAACATAAGTACAAACACAGAACTGCTCAAAAATTCAGTCGCTAAATGTCGTTATCATATTCCTAACTAGTCCATAGTAGTCGCATAGTTACTTCGTTCAAAGAAGAGTATATGAGCAGATGTACTTTGTTCATCTCGAAATTCTTATTGCATAAGGTGCGGATGGGAATAGCATAAAAGCAGAAGCAGTATAGGCAATCATGACCAGTTTCTAAACTTTTTTCGCCAAAATTTTTATTGTATTTTTTTTCATTATGCCACTTTGTGTTGCTATGTTTCTTTGTGGTCATTTTAATTATTTTTATCGATTTGGATAAACTTTTTTGCCAATTTATCGGCGCAATCATTTCCAGCGATTCAAACGCGAGATTAAATCCACTGCAAAACGACATTTATTCAGTTTAAAGCTAAGAGGGTTTTTTTCACATTTTGCTCGTTAAACTGAAAAAAGTCATTTAAAAACATTTAAAAGGCGAAGTTTCTATTTTAATAGCAATTTTTTGTTCATCAACCGATCGCAAAATTTGCTTAGCTATTAAGGTCATCATGCAGAAACTAATGCCTCAAATTTGCACTTAAATCATGAACTAAAAACAAGATTTAAAAGTAAAAAAATTCTGAAACATTATCGTAATCATAAAATAAATTATTTCTTAGGTCTGTACCTTTTCTCAGAAATAATCTATTATTCATTATTAGCTTTCTTCAATTATCTTTAAGAAAAAACCTTCATTGTTTGACTTGATTTTGCGAAATCAATATACATCTTGCCTAATAAAATTTTCAATTTAAAAATCAGCTTGTCCCAAATAAAAAAACTAGTTTTAAAGATTTTTTAGAGCTCACAAGGAAAACTTTATAATTAGACTTGGCAATTAATCTCGACTTTATTTTTTTACTGTTGACAACAACAGAGTTACAGTATTCAATCTTGAGCAGTTCTTAGTGTTTACCTGAATATTTTCTCGTATTCTTTCAGGATGGATGCTCTTTGGAATAACTGCGATGTCACGTTGCACCAGATACCTTAAAAGGACCTAAAAAATGAAAAAGCGCCAACACAATTAAGAATAACTAAGTTTGATTTTACAGTAACTTATACTTAAAAATGAGTGAACATTCTATATAAATGCGCTATTGTATCACCAAAGGAAAATTATGTTTCATTTAATATTAGTTATTTCGCCAGTCGAAGTTATTTTTATGTTCGTAAGAAGGGTCAGAAAACTTTCCGATTTTTTAGAGTTTTACAAGCACCAGGGGAAAATGAGTTGTCAAGGAAGTGACATTATTAATAAAAGTTTACACTTTTGGCTTGGTTTACAATCATTTCACTAATTTTCTATGTGAAATTAGACTACGGATTCACTCATGAGCCTCATGTCCCACAAAAATCTTCATGAATTATCATCGATACTTGGCCCAATGAAAGCGGAAGTGTCTTAGATTTTTCCGGGCTGAATTTAGCCCGGTAACCCAAAGCTAAGTGGGAAAATCATGACAGAAGAGAGAAATAGTCTTAAAAAACCACGTATTTTATAAAAATCAATTAACATTTTAACATTAAGTCTAAAAGGCTTACCCTTAAGGTAATTTAATTTACGCGAGCTTTTGTAAATATCACTTAAGTATACTGTACTGTACTCACGGAAAAAAAGAAACGAAAAGTATGCAGTTTACCACTATGCCACTTTTAGGGATTTTATTTGGGGACAAACCAATACTATTTAGGTTCTTCGTCTGCTTGGCACCGATTTGTTCTTTTGCAAGCCAAACACGTAATGGACATCGCCAATTGCCGCATTTCTTTGTTTATACCCTACCTCTCCGTGAAAGCAGTACAGTAAACTTGGCTTAATACATACCTGAGCTGGAGTCTTCCCATGCTTTGCACAAATAGGCTTCAATTTGTCATCATCTAGAAGACATTGCTTCGGAGCACCCCTATAATAATGAAACTAACTGTATTTCACATCAGTTTATTTCTTAACACTTAGACGAGAGTCAAACTAAGGTCTTAATGTAGCTTATTTTTAAGCATATATCTATGATAAAGGGGAAAGGATACCACGATACTTAACCCATTAGCACTTTCGTTTTTTTAACAGAATTCAGTCTAAAAAAGTCACTTTCTTTAAACATTTACGAACCAATCAGAATAAAAAAACACAGCATAGTAAACACAAATTATCTTTTTCTGGACGCCTATCACCATCCATACGAATAATTTATTACTCTAGAGAAAAGATTCGGGCGAAGCAGTGTAAGAGAAATAAATCAGATTGCCCATGCGGCGTACGGACAAATCAGTAAAGACCCGAAAGTCACTCCCGTACGCAGTACGGCTAAAACAAGAAAGAGGTGAAAAATGTAAAAATGCGCACACCTGACAAAATTAGAAACTGCATACAAATGTTTATGTTCAGTGAACTTTATGTCAAAAGTGATAGAAATATCAGCATGCTTGAAATATTCTAATTAAATTCTACAAGTACACAAGTGAACTAGCAAGTCATTCTGTTAAGTCTTAAAATAGTATGCCTTATAAGGCTCCTCTGAAAAGAGGAGCTATGAATTTGACAACCTTTTCCACTTTCCGGGTAGCAGGAAAGGGTAATTGCAGCGGCTTTGAGTTGGAATACTTTTGCAAAGCGTCTACGAAAGTAACTCGGTGCCGATTGTAATTCCCTAGTACCTGACTATTGACCAATCATTTTCTACCTTTGACTTCAACTTAAGGGACT
>JAXGGA010007062.1:0-65237 GCA_038373865.1 Uloborus plumipes
ACGATAAACCAGTTAAATCATTGAATTTGATGAAAGAACACAGGAAGGATCTGGCGTGGAGTGGTAACAAAAAATGGCTAGAGTAACAATTACATTACGAATGTCAATTAAAATAACTCTAGCAAACCTTTTGCATACTAGCCACTTATGCGTGACAAAATACTTCTTAAATTTAAAATACACTAAATGTACTTTGTTGCATGTGTCGTTTGATTTGCGAATGTTATTCAACAGAAAATTGTGCGATGAATGGCATTACTCACGATGCATCAATTGACAGACAATAATGCCTTTTTACAGAAATAACAAGTGTTTGTACAGAAGCTACAACAAGTTAAAAAGTGTAAGTATAAGGCATAAATAGTTCCTTTTATCGCCTGTATTTTACTTCTTCCCGGACAGAATTATTGCAACAAAAAGTTAATGTTTCAGCTACAGTGATTTTAAAAATATATTATTATTTCACCAATGTTAAACAGCACAATGGTAAAAACGGATTATCAATTTAAAAAGGCAATTAATAGTTTCCATTGTATATTTTTTTCATAGTTTTTCATTATAAGGTGAGCAGAAAAATAGTACAGCTGCTAGATTTTTCACGAACTTTAAGCAGCTGAACTGTTTATCTTGTTTTATTAAAAGTTGTCTTAAAACATTTTTTATTATTTTCACATTTTAGTTAATAATTTTCTTAAAGTGATCTTTACGGTTGAAGTTTAAAAATAGGCATTTTTAACTAAAATTGTTTGAACATTTTTGCCATAAATTAGAAACGTTTGTAGCGAATTATTTTCCATTTCGTTCTAGTGGCACTTTCGGCAAAAAAGATTGTTTGAAGTTGTGCAAATTCAAAACCATTATATTATATCATAGTTATACCTTTATTTTCAAATGTATCGTTTTATAAAATGATTTTTTTAATTTTTTAATTTTTACTTTTCAGGAAAATAAATTGAAGTTGGCGCAGCTCATTCAAAGAGACTACGGTGTCACTCTGAATCCTGCTTCCATTTACGATGTCCAAGTGAAGAGAATTCATGAATACAAGCGTCAGCTTTTGACTCTGTTGCACGTTGTTACGATGTACAACAGAATCAAAGATAATCCCAATGGGCCATTTGTTCCTCGAACAGTTATGATTGGAGGGAAGGTAAAGCTAATGAATATAACAACATTAAAGCAAATTATTGTTATGGAAAATTTCAAAGCTACACTGCAAAAAATGAACCGGTGTTTTTACAATATAATACTGGCAGCCGAGGTTCCAATTTAAAACTGTAAAATGCACAACTGTAAAACTATCAATTTTACATTTTCTTACTGTAAAGCTAGAAATTTTACAAATTATTGCCATAAAATTTAGCTCTATTATACGATAAAATCAACAGTATAATACTGACAATAGAGGTTCCAGTTTAAAACTCTAAAATGCGCGGTAACAAACTGTAAAATTGGCAACTCACTAAAAAATCACGCGAAATGTTCGTGATTTTGACGAAAACTTCTCACTATAACGAAAACTTAATCATAGCAATTTTCACTGAACCATTTCGTTAATTACGAGAAAATTTCGCGATATTTGAGGATGATTTTCTGCTGAGGGTAGACTTAATTTGCTTTCTTATCTAATAGTAAAATTTTATGGTAATTATTATTTTATTATTTTGCTTTCCTAGCAAAAACAAATCTCTTGAAGTCCGAATAACGGTTTTCAACACAAAATATTCAAATTAACGTAGAAAAAAATATTCAAATTGCTATGAAAAATGCCGCACGAGTTTTAAAAATTTTCACGTAATGGAAAATGAAATTTGCAATTTAGAAATATTTTCTCTGCTGAAATAACCTTTCCAAAAAATCATTATAGAAATAATTACAAAATTAAGAAACGTTATATGTGCTCGATTGGAAAAAAGAAAATTGGTCAACAAGAAAAACGTATTTTGTAATTCATTTTCAGTATGGATATACAACAAAGACGATGCATTATTATTTTCAGGCTGCTCCAGGATATCACACAGCAAAGCAGATCATAAAACTTATTTGTTCCGTTGCCCAAATAGTAAACAACGATCCAATCATCGGAAAGAAGCTGAAAGTGGTTTATTTAGAGAATTACAGAGTTTCTCTGGCCGAGAAAGTTATACCAGCTGCCGATCTCAGCGAGCAAATATCGTTAGCAGGAACGGAAGCCTCTGGTACGGGCAACATGAAATTTATGGTAATTTGAATTTTTACTTACGTATTGAATTAATTATACCCTATGCAACCAGGGCCGGATTAAAGATTTGGAATAAGGGGGCCCCTTCACCATATGGATTTGGTAAATGAGATTTTAAATAACTGATTTATATTGTGCAAATATATTTTAATCATTTAACCATTCACTGTACGATTTTTTATACTTTCATGAAAAAAATCATACGTTACCTTTAAATAGCCCTGAGTTCAGGAAAAAAATTAATCTTAAAAATTTGCACCAAAAATGATGTTTTAACTGTTTGTTCCATATGGCACAAAGCACATAGTATATGCTTATACTGATAAGTGTAATAATCTACAATGTGTTTTGTGCCATAAGTGGAACGAACAAATTTTTTGTCACTAAGTACAGCATTTATATCTAAACATTTTTAGAACAAAGGAAATAATGATTAAGCATACTTCTTACTGTAATGCAGACACTCTATTTTTCAAAAGCAAGAACTGTAATACCTAGACTAGTGCAACTAACGAGTGCATAAAAATCACACTAAACTGTTATAGCAATGTTCCAGAAGGGGCACAAAGCTCAGTTTAACTGCATTTAAATGTCAGAGGTATATATGAGGGGTTTTTTTTTTGGTTTGTGCCAGATCAGGCATACTATGCAGTGAAGGGTTAAAATTGTTATTATGGAATACATAAGCAATCATTATGATTGATTATGTTACAGGTATAAATAGTGTTGATGGTGAGCAAGGCTTAATTCACATAGGGAGTAAAGCTCCAGCACTTACGAAATTAAATATTTTAGGCGAAATTCATGTTATTCACGTGATAAAAAAAGTTGTGGGTACTTTTGGGCTCTTGCACATCTTTTGATTGAAATTATGCCCTGGTGATGTTGAAAGAAGTCGTATGGAAGTATGAACATTTAAAATCTATTCGCATAATGCATCAAATAATGTTCTTAATGTTTAACTCCATGCCATCTAAAGTTCAAAAAGGATATCTTTAGGATTTCTCGGGGTCCCTTTAAAACCCTGGGGCCCATAGGCAACTGCCTACGATGCCTATTTAGTAATCCGGTCCTGTAGGTAACAAGAGTTGGCGTCTCAAAGTAAAATTAATTTCCCACTCTCCGTACTATTCCCCTGCTAGTTGTCACAGTTGCGACGCTATGGACTTTTTTCCCACTTAGCTTTTGCAATAATGATTGAATGCAAACGGTTAAAATTGCTTTGTGAGTATTGAAAAATCAACGTAAAAAGAGCACAACTTTTTCTTAGAAATTTGTGCTTTATTTATGTATGCTTAGATTTGTTAGAAAACGTTGAGAAATAACTGTGACATGAGAATATAAATAAAAGCGTAAGCCTAATTCGATAAAGATAAAACAAATGAAATTTCTCAACAGCAGTGCATAAAAAAAAGAGTGGAGCTGTTTTCTTTCGTACGGTTTCCATAGAGACGACGCAAAACTTCTAAACTTGATACGCCTATTTTAAAGTAACTGATTATAGCATTTGTGTATTGAGTTAACCCAAAATCAGTCGATAAAGATAAAACAAATGAAATTTCTCAACAGCAGTGCATAAAAAAAAGAGTGGAGCTGTTTTCTTTCGTACGGTTTCCATAGAGACGACGCAAAACTTCTAAACTTGATACGCCTATTTTAAAGTAACTGATTATAGCATTTGTGTATTGAGTTAACCCAAAATCAGTTTAGTTTGTTATTTCCCTCCATTCTAAATTCAACTAACTAAACTATTTCGGTTCATTTTTTCACACAATTTGTCATTAAATTATTATTTTCTACAGGTTTGATTAAAATTATTGAAATCAAAATTTCTGAATGTGCATAGAACGTACAGAACATGTCAATCTTGAGCTTTCGTTCTTTTCTATATTTCTTTTAACTAAACTGTTTTATTACATGTTTACTTTTCGGTTATTTCCAATTCAAACAGTTAGACAGAGAAACAAAGTACTCTAAATCAGGTTTTATCTTCTCTTTATCTTCATTTTCCTAAATTTAAACTATCTTTGACTTACTTTACATAATTTTGGCTTTCTTTACTTTTTTAATTTGTCCAATACAAATAATTTATGATCAGAGTCAAGGCTTTCAATGCCCGTACTCTATCCAGGTACACCGAATATTATATATATTACTCTTAATCAGTGGTTGGAAAAACTACATATTTTTTGTAGCGAACTACAACTACAACTACTTTCTTATAAATGTAGTTAACTACAGCTACAACTACTTTTTTTTCAATGTAGCGCGCTACACTACTTTTGAAAAGTAGTCGCTACTTCGCTACTTTTCAAAAAAATATGAGAAAAAAACTGAATTTTCATTGTAGGAATTTAATTTTGAGCTTCAGGGGGGTTGGCACGGACGTAGCTAGGGGGGTGCAGCTGCACCCCCCAGATCAGAGCCAATGGGAGGTCACTGTGACCTCCCATTTTATTTATTTTTTTGACAAACGATTTTGTCCCCTTTCCTGCTTTTCATTGCAACATGCTGGTGCAGACAAATAAGTTCATATTTTATTACTCGGTGAAATTTGGAATTTCATTCGGTCATTGAGAGTCTCCCCCCCCCCCTCCCCCTTCGCCTCCTCTCCCATCAATAAGTTTTAAGTCCTTGGCGCCACTTATCAGAAAATCAGCTTCATTCTTTACCTAACACGGATCCTTGTACCAAACCCAAATTTGTCTTTTAGCATGAAAACAACTTTTTTAATCTGAGTATGCGAAGAATAAAAATTTTAGGGTGAAATATTGTAAGTAAGCTTGCTTGTTTTTGAGGAGAAAATTCAATTTACCGAATAAAACTCGGAACTTTACTGAATGATTAAAAAATAAATAAATAAAATACAAGAATGCATTCTTATCTATGTCTACTGTAAGAGACGTGAGGCATCACGAAAATAAATAAATTAATCAATTAAAGAAAAAAAATAAAATAAAATGAAGAAGTTCAGCCTTACAATACTGTCTCAATATTTTCAAATTTCATCAGCCAATTTGTATCGGATAAGAACTTTTTGGGAGGTCAGAGTGACCTCCTATTGGGGTGCCACTACTTGCACACCCCTAACGTGAGTCCTGGCTACGTCCTTGAGGGGTTGGGTCTCGGTCTGGACACCATCCCTATTAATACGCCACCGATAAAATGAAATGAAAACGTTTTTCCAATTATGTCAAATGATGTCAAAAATATTTAATAATTGATTTTTATTATTTTAATATATATCAATACTCCATCACTAAAGAAGCAAAACTAAAGAAATATGAAAAACATACAAAACGGTACTAGTATTCATTATGAAATATTAATAAATAAGCTATCTGAAGTGTGAAACATAACTTAGAATGCTTAACTTACTTCAATATGCAATTTTAAATTGTATGCAGATGACTTAGAAACAGAAAGTTTTTTGTTCAAAGTGCAAAGTTTGCACGAAACTGTAAAATTTCCATTTTCACTCTTTTCAACAACTGTGAAGTATTTATTAGACGCCGGACAGGGCAGCTCGATATTGTCATCTTCTATCAAATTTGTATCCTTTTCTATTAAAATTGCTGCCATGTTTGGTGGATATTGGAACATTAATCCAATTGAGCATTGAGCGCTAAAGCATTCATTTACATGACATTCTCGGTTGCTATAAAACACTAACACTCAGTTATCGCTTATTCATAAATTTTCCTTCCTCAGCCATGCACTATATTCAATGCAAATATTGGCGGAATATGAAAATGGTGACGCCAAAGAAACCAATGCCGTCTAACGTATAGAACGTATGTCGTCAAAATGATATGACTGAGGTCAGCTCGAATTTGTATGATTCATTTTTCTCACTGCTTTCGCTAATGTAATCGTGTACGATATGCGCCAGTCAGACTCGATTGAATCTTTTTTTTTTTTTTCTTTTTTTTTTTCTTTTTTTTTTTTACTCCATTGGAAAGTAGTTTTATGAAATCGCTACAAACTACAATATTTTTGTATCGCGCTACTCACTACACTACTTTTTTTAAAAAGTAGTGCGCTACACTACAAACTACTAAAAAATGTAGCTACTACAGTAGTTTCGCTACTTGTAGCGCGCTACTTCCGACCACTGCTCTTAATCAACCCCCCACCCCCCTGTCTTTTTTTCTTTTTTCCGCCATCTTAATTTTACTCAGCTGAAGTGTTTCTCCTTTCCACGTCTTTTATTATAATTAAAAGGGCAGCTGTGGCATGTTGATGGATAACTCACCCCCCCCCCCTAACTATTACCTCATTCTGATGTTGTACTGTGTAATATAATTTAATGTTCATAAGATTTTAAGACATACTACGCACGTGGCCCGCTAATGAGTTTCATGTTTGATTCACTTTAGCCTTCGTTCTCAAAATTTTCATTATCATTATTATTACTGTTTCATATCAACCACGTTTTATAACAATGGATTTCATATTTTATCATTTAGAATAAATCGCTTTAAATTTGAGCAAAATTTTGAAGATTTTTCTCAATTTCTCCGGAATCCCTTGATCAAACCTAATGTAAATTGAAACTAATGAAGCCTGAAAAATTACGAATCTATCGGTACCTGGTTCGACCATTGGGTTCGACTTTTAGTTCATTAGCGTTCAGGAGAAAGAAGCAGGACATAGATACATAGATATTCAGTCTTTAATATAAATATATAATAGAATTATAATTATGCAGTGTCAATTGAATAGTTTATGAGTGATTCCTGATACGGGACAAAAAAAAATATAATAATAAGAAAAAAATTCACAAATAAAATTGTGTGAGACCCAAATTGTCTAGACCTAACTATGCATCTTGGCGATTTTGGTTGATCATTTTTTTTTTACAGTTGCTTTAATAATCTCTATATTTTTCTCTCTTGTTTCCTGATTTTCGTATTAAAACTCTTCTTTGTTTTTGGCAGTTGAATGGTGCTCTCACAATCGGAACCTTAGATGGAGCAAATATTGAAATGAGAGAAGAAATGGGACCAGAGAACATTTTCATATTTGGCATGACTGTCGACGATGTGAAAACGCTAGAAAGAAGAGGGTAATTTACCTTTCAATGAAATTTTATCGAAGTGTGTTTGGGAATCCAAAAGATAGTTAGTCCAAAAGTAGTTAGGGTCCAAAACCTACTAGGACTCGGCGATTTTTTGGTGGTGAAAAATATTTTTTACTTTCATCCCGAATCATTTTAGGAGTTTGCTACGATTCAAGCCTTGCAAAAATTATTTTTTAAATAACAAGGTTTTTATTGTTTTTAAAAGCAGTGCAAGCGCAAAACTTTAATTTAACTAGTCGTTCGCGAAAATGGAGTAAAATATAAGAATTATAAAAATTAGGCTAGAAACATTAGTTGTTGGAAAAATAAAAACGAAGTACATTGTACCGTACCTTTCGATGTCCTTGTTAATGTTTGTAGCACCTATCATCATGATCATCAGGATCCTCAAGTAATAAGCAAAGAGCCTATTCCAGCTTTATTGATCAACTGCATTTCCTAAGTCTGCCATGGTTTCACTTGCTATTTTATAATATTTATGTGGGGAAGAATTACATTTCACAAATTTTTCTCACTAATAGTCATTTTTCCTCCACCAAAAACTACAATAAATAAAATTGCGAGAAAATAAATGATCACTTTATAATTAGATACGTGCAATTATCAATGGTAAAGATTAAAATACAAATAGTATAAGACTGTTTCAGAGTTCTAGACTCACATATCTTTCCAAACGGAGATTAGATTGTAATTATGACATTGTGTTCAAAAAAAATCCAAAAAAAGCTCCAATATAATCTACACAAGTATTTTCATCTTCGTTTTTTCCCTGGATCTAACAAAAGACAAATTCCAACGACTAGATTTTACCTCAAAAGCAAATCAAGTTTCATTATGGCTACAACTCTCAGATTTTTCGGAAGGAAATATAAATCCTAAATATAAATAGACTGCACTCACAAAGATCGTGGAAATTTTAAAACTTTAATATCACGAATTGCATCTTACTTTACTGATAAAGCTTGATTTAAGCTGATGCAGATTTAAGTTTTTCTTTTTCGAATAATTGTAATGTATCATACTTGAAGAGTATTACACACTTTCGAATTGTTCTATTTTAGTTACAATGCAATGGAATACTATGAAAGGAATCCCGAACTCAGACGATGCATAGACCAAATAAGATGTGGTTATTTCAGTCCACAGAACGCAGATCAATTCAAGGACCTTGTGGATGTCATTCTGAAGTATGACAGGTAAGGAAACGAAATCTTTTTCTATTAAACTAATAATAATGGAAAGTTTTTAACGATGTCCGCATATAGCGTTCTCCTCTCCTGCAAAGGAGCAGATTTTCAAACTTAATGTATTATGTATAACCATATAACCTTAATGCATCTAATTTATTACTAAACTTTCATTTCAGATTTTATGTATTAGCTGATTATGAAGAATATGTTAAATGTCAAGAGCAAGTTAGTAAAACATATCAGGTAAATAAGTTTTCAATTTTATAATAAGTTAAATTTGTTCTTCTCGCTAAAATGGTTCAACTTGTGTCAGACTTTAGTGTTTTTTTGAATCATTTTAATGATAATCACCAATAACAAATTCTCCTTTTAATTGTGTGTAATAAGATATCAATTGTTAGTATGCACATAATTTATAAAGGGTTAAAAATTGTTTGCCTGCAGAATGAGAGAGAGAATATTGCACGTCTCAGCTTCAAATCATAAAGAATCAATAATATAAATTATCAGTTATATCGCATCTCTTACATAAAAATAAAGTAACAATACAATTTGAGAAAAACCATTATGATATTTTTCTCAAATTTTTTTCTACTAGAAATAAATTATTTTTTATTACAGTTCCTTCATTTTCTAATTTTCATATTATCCACTTAGTTACAGTCATTTCAAAGATAAAATAATTACACATTGAATCTGTTAATAATTAAAAAAAAAGAAGAAGAAACCAAGTCGTTTAATTTCTATGCTTGGTCGGCTACTTTGAATTCTAGTCAACAAACAAGGTAAGTCCAATTCTCTTTGTCTAATAGTCAGTTCGAAATTATGGATGTGTTACTCTGTTATCTTCGTATAAATGGTTTAAAAAAAACGATTTCTTCCTTCTTCACAATTTTATTCAATTTTAAAAACAGCAAGAAAGCCAATAAAAAGCGGATTTGTGCAAAAATGTGGAAATTTGCTTTAGATTGTGATTTTCAAACAGCAGGATGGTTGAAGCAAAAAAAACTGAGATACATTAAATAAGAATATATTCAGTTGCAAATTCTTTCACAATGACATTTTTAAGTTCAGAGGGTACAGAATTTGCACTAAAAATATCTTTATCAGAAGTATTGTCCTATACATTTATTTCTGACCCCTGAAGATGGGAACATTTAATACCTTTAAAGCTTAGATAGCATAATTACAATTCCTTAGAATCTGTAAGCGCTAAACGCTAAGATTTTTAAGAGGTACCGAAGCAATCGCCCATCATCTGAAGAAAAGATACTTCAGGTGCAAATGTTGTGCCAACTGAAACTTAAAATGGAAACTAATGCTCTTAAGTGAAAACTCCCATAAATTTGTACATGCCTCAAGTCTGCTTTGATTTTATCACAATAAGGGAGTAGGTGGACATGTACTGTCGTCCTCGCTTAATCGGGTAATGGATAAACGAATACCTCGCTGATACGAATAAAACATCTCGGAACAGATGCCGTGGACACAATGGCCCCACATAAACAAATATCCCGCTTAACCGAGTAATATTTCTTGAAACAGACAGTATTTGTTCAAGCGGGACCAACAGTATTTTTAAAAACATTCTGATGTTGCTGTTGTTTGTTGTCTTGCACCAGCTAGGCTGGCAATTTCGGATGCACTGCTTCACTTTTCAAGCTGTTCCGTCATTTGGTGTAAAATCTGGCTTCCACAGCACACGCATGCCATAGTGACCCGTTTATAGGGTATGAAACCATTCACAGCACAAAAACACATTCAAGAGAGGGCAAGGACAGGAGAGAGAAAGTACATCCATTACTGAACGGGGATTCGAAAGCAGGACCCTTCCATCCCAGTCAGACTTCTCTCCTCATGAGACAAGGTGGCCTGATAGGAATCAAATACAGGCGGAAAATGATCATCTTCAACCAATTGCCGCTTTCCAAAATTGAATCTATCCCGAGTGCTAGTAGTCTTTTCCTTCCATAATGGACAATACATTTTACTGAGATAAAAAATAACAAAAACTGTTGTATTTTGTTGAAAATAATTTTGATTTCCCTTTCTAGGACGGAAACAAATGGACAACTATGGCCATTAAGAATATAGCATCTGCAGGCTATTTCTCCAGCGATCGAACTATTACGGAATATGCCAGAGACATATGGGGAGTGAAACCAATGCGAGAAAAACTTCCTGACCCCCATGAGCCTCAGGAACTACAGGTGCAGAAGAGGGGTTCTGTAGGCCCAAAATGATATTGTCAATAACGTTCTTACATGGAATCGGTTGCATCCATGAATAACAAAACAAGAGAATGTTTTTTAAAAATGCAACTTTTTTTTATCTTGTTTGACCTAAATGTAAATTTTTAGCTTTAATGTACTTTATAACGCAATATACTTTATTAGATGGATTCTTATGAATGATATGCCCTTCTTCATTTTTACTGAGCAGAAAATATCTTTTAGTCATGGCTCAACAAAACTTTAAACTTTCATTAAACTGTGAGAAGATTATTTTTAAGAATGGATATAATATTCCTAAGCCTTTTAAACATTCCCCTAATAAAAAGAATTTTATGAGTCAACAAGTACTTTTTGTTTTTCCTACATGAATGCTTTTCATTTAAACACTATTTGTCTACTTTCCGGTAAAATTTTAATAAAAAGGGATAAATACACGAAAAAAATACGAATACATTGTGAAAAAACTCTTTAACATAATAATTATTTCAATAAACTTTGAAAAAAAAGAAAAAGGTTTTTTTTTTAGTCAAAGTTTTAATTATGAATTCTAGTTTAGTTCAGCCTTTCATTATCTTTTGAATTCATAGATTTTTGCCTTTTTTTTTTCAATTTCGTTTCAATACTTGGAAAATTAGGCACTAAGATAAATGATATTTTTCAATTTTTAAGTTACTGGACACCTTTAATTAAACATAAAAATTTATGATTAAAAACATGCATGCAATTAGTGATAAAATATGAACACTATTTATCAATAAATACAAAGAAAGTTTCAATACATTTTATTGAAAAGAAATAACGCAAAATATTTTTAACAAACTAACACAAAAGAACTTTTTTACTCGTGCTCTATCGTCTCCTTTAACTGCTGCTTAGCCTTTTCTTCTTCTCGAACATTTAAAAACCCTTTTAAAGAACCATATTTTGCCAAAAGATGAAGTTTTACGCCTTTGAAATTTCTAAGCTTTTCCCTATCTTTCATTTCTTTAATGTAACTGGGGTAATTGATGTAAAATGGTTGATATTTTTTCCGCTCAGTTTCAACTTTATTGTTCAGACAATGAAGCGTGTAATCAAGAAGTTCAGTGGGTCCTATCTCTTCTTCAGTGCGGCATTTTGTAGGAGATGCCCTCACAATTGGAAAATTATCCATTTCTTTTCGCATTTCTACAAGGTGAAGACCTTTCTCCTCAGCAAGCTGCTTGTGGCTTTTCTGAAAATAAAGGAAACGCACAGTTGGAAAAACAAAACCTTTTTCAAACAGTTTTAATGTTATTCTATAGTGATGAAACTAAAAGTTGAGAAATTCAATATTACCCAAAAAACTATGTATATACGAAATTTAATAGCTATTTGTTGATGTTAAACTGAGAGTATTTTTGTATTCAAATCATCCAATTTCAAAAATGAAGCATTGTGGCAAATCACCTCTTTGGTACATAAATGTAAATATAAGATTTTAGAGCAAGAATAGTTTTACAATAGAGATGAGTTGTTCATACATAAATGAATCTAAAAGACCAACTCCTTAAAATTAACGGTTTTGCACGATCTGCTAAAAAATGAATGGCTGTTCTTTTTAACAATAAAAGGTTTGCAATGTGGAACATTGTACTGATGGAGCAAAAATACTCTTGCCACACTATGTTCATTCCTTCATTTGAACAGTACAATATTTATAACATTGAACAGGAAGTAAACTTGTTTCTATTGGTTTTATTACTTTTGCTAGTCTTTAAGCTCTACTACAAAAGTGCACATATAAAGTAGGCGGCCAGTTAATTGAATCAGTGGTTGATAGAATTAACTGCTTTAATGAATCAAATTGTCAAAAACAGAACAATATCCAGTTTGATGGAATCAGCCTCTTTATTGAATCAAAACTGTTTAGAGCAAACATGTTTCATATAAGTGGTGGCCACTGTAGTTATATTTCTCTTACTCTATGAGATCTTACATTATAATATCATGTTATTTTTGGATAAATGGGAGCACTAGTTATTTACTATCAAATGAAACTTAACTTTTGTCACAAATTTTGTCATACTTCTTGTAATGTTAAAAATGTGTTATGAAATATAAATTTTGAACTTTTCAAAACATTTCAAGAATCTTATGCCATTTCTGCAAACAAAAGCTAGTACTTTGAGTTCCCTAGTCACATTATGTTAAAAATATTAATCAACTTTTGATTAAAGTTATGTTAAAAATATTAATCAACTTTTGTTACCTGTAACATTAAACCAATGAAAAAGGCTCGGGTAATGCTTAAGTAACTATGATGTGGGCCATCCACTTTGGCATGCAAGTCTTTAATGCCAACAACTTCACAAATTGCTTTTATTGCCCGATGACAAACTAAACCAAAACCTAAAAAATTATTATTATTATTAGTATACATCAAGAATGAATACATTTCAAATTTTATCTAAAGTAATGTGTGAAAGAATCATCTCCACAAACCTAAATTAAAATGTAAAAAAATCAATCAATTGCTATTTATAAATTATCATAAAAATGTTATCCTTGGGGGATAATGCTTTATAAAATGTTATTTTTCATTAAATTTGAAATATTTATTTATGAATTCTCATCTAAATACCAAGAAACTTTTAACAACATGCCAAACCAAAGCATTTTTCAGACACAATAACAGAATTGTTCTTCAGAAATTTGTCTATGAAAGTACAAAAACAAACACATGAAAGTGATACATTCCTAATGATTTAAACACATAGAAAATAGAATGTTTTTGATCTAATATTTCATAAAATAATATTGCACTTTTAATAATGCCTGACAAAAAACTTACTTAAAAAGTATACTTGGAACTGGACTTAAAGCATTTGAAATGTTGCAACTGCAAAGCTTTCACTCATGCTTCCACCCGTGACATAAGAGCCCAGACGCAGTTCAAGAAAACTATTTTTCTAAACAAAGGTGAAACGTTTTCAAGAAACCCAATAGTAAACACTTAATCAAAATAAAAGTCCTTTTTGAACTACCTTTAAAGTCAACCTACTATTGTGTGTGTAAACATTTTTTCCTGATCCTAAAAAAAGTCAAGGCATTCTTAATTTGCTTAGTCAACTGCTGTCTGTCTTAACTGGTCTAGAAAAATGAAGTTGTTGAGTGTCTATGAGACCTCACACTTTGTCCTCAGTAGTGGTTTTATTTTATTTTTCCATTACTCAAAATAAACTAAAAAATAAACTTTATTATCTATTAATAATACATGCTCAATGATTTTTTTTTTTTTTTTTTCACAAACCCATTTTGTTCAAGAACTTGGAAGTGATATTGCATAGTTAGAATTTCTTAACATTTAAAAAATTACCTTCAGGTCGCTTTTTCACAAAAATTTTTATTGGGCCATATTCAGCACAAAAGTCATGAAGCACTGCAAAGAAAATTGTTGAAATTAAAAAAAAAAAAATCAATAAGTAACATATAAATCTTATAAAAACATTAGTGGCATTTAACACATGGTATCATTTCAAAAATCTCTGTTTTCAGAGAGATTTTTAGTTCACGGGTGGACAAACTTTTTGAGAAGAATTCCACTGTCCATAAACAGAGTTCTGTGTGCACTTTCTTTTTTTCTTTTTTTTTTTTTTCAACCTACTAAAAAAATATATGGAACTGAAAGAAAAATAAAATATTTATTTTAACTGATTATGTGATTTTTACTCAAATAGCATTTTCCTCTGCAAGTGTAAATAGTGTGCTGATTTTTTTTTTTTCTTTTTTCATGTAGTGTTTTTGAATTGTATGTTTTTAAATATTTATCTTGAATTTTAAACAAATCAAGCCTAAAATCAGATATTTTATTCTTTGTATGAAAAGTCATTCCAATGAATACATACTCTTTATTTTAGAAGTAAAAACTTTATAAAAAAATTCTAAACGTAAATTAGATTTTCATATCTTACCTGAAGTATTATCTCGTTCAATATATCTCAACACTTTCCCTGCCTTGTTCCTGGCCTGAAAAAATATATTTATTCAAAAGAAAAAAATTACATGAAGTAGCAGCAATATAAGTTTCATACATAAATTATTGATTGAAGCTATATCAAAAAAAAAAAAAAAATGCTGGCATCTATAAATGTTTAATGCTTTATATCAGGCGCAGAAGTATAAAACAGTATTTTTTTTTTTTTTTTTTTGTAAAAATTCCACACCTACTGTTTGAAAATAATAAAAAGTTCTTCAATCAATGGCTTGATACACATTTTTTCTATCATTCAGGTACATTTGTAAATACCATGACAGTAAAAATCTTTTGCTATGAAACTTTTAGTAAGCCATTTTTTCACATCTTCGTACAAACTAAAAAACTGCTTTGATGCAAACAAATGGTAATTGGAAAGAGCCAAGCCTGATAAGTAAGATGCTTGGGGGTACAAGTTCCCATCTGAGTGCTTCCAACCTGTTGCAAACCAATTTTGAGGTATGTGATAGAGAATTGAGCAAGGAGAAAAATTATATTGTGCAGCCACTTTCTGCATTCTAGCCTTTTTTGAAGTAGTGAACAGCTCAAACTGGTGTTGTTGTTGATAACGTTTAGTATCGACTGTTTTCCCAGGTTTTAACGGGCTCATAACAGACCTTGCCCCTCTTCCACCACCAACCCCAGAGAATACTGTCGTGCTAAGTGCAAAAGTGGTATCTGCAGTCGAGATCAAACTGAGATAAAACTCTTTAAGTTTTACGTCACCATGTATTTGATTCAGATGAAACTTTTTCAGAATTTTTTTTTAATATTTCCCGTTATCAAATGACCATATAATTTTGTATTTTGGTAAAATACGCCACAAAGAGTCACCTGGTGGCGATAACTCAATTTTGTAAAAAAAGTGCAGATACGACTTTTGTACTTAGCATGGCAGTATAGTCCTTCTACAAAAATCACCACTCTGAAACCATTGCTCACACCAATCTTGGGCTGGAGTATGTTCATCGTAAAGTTTTACAAACATATGATACAATTTGGTAGCAGTTTTCTTCAAATGATAACAGAAAACCAATGTTGAGTGCAAATCCTACTTTGTGGGAACAAACCTCGATGTGTGTAAGGAAAAAGGAAAATATACCGGTGTAAGAAACATGGGATGTTGTGTGTTGAAAATCATTAAAAATGATTGCAATGTAGTTACGCTCCTTAAACTGATGGCTAGCAAAATCTTTTAGGATATTTTGGTTTTCATTCTTCTAAACATGATAAATCCTTACTATTGTGATATACAATTATTACTGACATAAAAAAGGGGCAAATCAAGAAAGCATGAATAAAGTTTAAACATTACTCAAAAATCAGTCAAATAAATCTTATTTCACAAGAAAAATGAGTTTTGTCCACTAATTTCAAAGGATTTTAATTTAAATTTCCTATGAACAGTAAAGAAAAACATTGTCATAGCCTTTCCTGGTAGTAAATAAATACCTTTAAGCTAAAAGTAAAACATGTTGGATGGCATCACTTATTATACGTTACTCATCCTCTCCCACTGACATTTATTAATTAAACCCTAGAAAGGGTCAGTAATACATTGCATATTGTAAGTGTTAAGGCCCAAAGAGTGAAATACTGTGAAAAAGAGGATGCTGCGAGCGCCACCAAATGTGAAGTGCTTATTATGCGTTATTAATGTGCGTAGGAGTGTTCCTTGTGCAGGGAACTAAGAGAGTTCTTGTGCGGGAGTCGGCGAGAGATGACCGATCTCCAATTTAATAAAGAGTTTAAGAAAATTAATACAGTCCACTGTGAATTATTGAGTTGTGTTTATGTGACGTGAAATTATGAGTGAACAGTAAGGTGCAATTAATAACGCAAGAAATAATATATTGCATAGAGCGCAAGGTGCCAATGAAGTTCTCGTTTTTTGGTTACAAATTACTTAGCTACAACATTTAATGCATATACATTCCTATGACTCTATATAATCAGAAAACGCGAGAAGAAGAGAAACACATGACCGGTTTGGCCTACATTGTATCCAGAAAGCAAATATATTAGTTAGCTTTGGCTCTTCCCCTTAAAACTCGCAACACATTTCAGAATAAAAAGAACAATTGAAATACAAAAACTGATATATGGTTTTTTACTCAGCTAATTATAATATCTGAATTTGCAGAATTGCATCTTAGTTGAGTGATTAGGACATTACATTTTCAAAGTTATGAACCATGCAAATATGGAAAATTTTAAATGCTTTGGCATTCATATTGTTTTGTATCATAATTAAAATAAAAATTATATCATTCACATTAGATAAGATGCTAAACATTACTACCATACTACATTCAGCCAAATTATAAGTGATTGTTCAACAATTAAACAAAAAAGACAACTAAATGACGTCAAAATTAGCTTTTAATTCATTCCTTACTAATTAAGCTTAATGCTTTTGCACTTTTTAATGGTTGATTTTAAGGTACATATTTATGTTTTCATGCATGTATAAAAAAATAAAATTATGGAAGATAAAAGAAAAAAAAAAAACACTACAAACTTACAGCAATTGCAGCAGTGTTCCCATTAACAGATTTTCCAACAGCAAAGCCTAAGTTCAAAAAATAAAAATACACACATAATTTAATACAGAAAACCAGTAAATTAATGAATATTACTTTATGGTACAGTTAAATCTGTCTATCTCGAATGTCGAGTCCTCAGAAAAAAAAAATCGAGAAAGACAGGTTGCAAGATATAGAGGTTCTGATTCTTGCATTTAAAGCTAGCAAATATGTTTTTTTCAAGTACAGCATACAATGTTAGTTTACAGAATAAAAATATATTATGAAAAATAGGTAAATAAAATGAAATAAATTAATATGATGCAACATTCTTGATAATTACATATGATACAGTTAATAGGAATTTCATTTTCGTGACATTGTGTAAACCACTAAGTCAAACACTTGTATAAATCAGTAAAAGTGCATTTTCTTATGTTGTAAACATTCTTTTGTCTGCCTTCAGCACAGCTTTGGTTTTGACTATAGTTGAAAGAGTTTGGTGGGGTATTAAATTTTTTAGCATTGTCGATTTTTTCATCAATGGATTTTGATCCAGAAAATCCAATATTTTTCCTTTCTCTTCTATAGGAAGAACAGTTTTCTCTTCCCGGATGCCATACTTAGCTCAAAACACATTGAAACCACTCTGATATGGAAAAATCCAAACAGACTAACAGGACAAAAATGACACCGAAAACAATTTCACATGCAAGAACTGGTCTTCTTCATGAACAGGCATTGAGGTACAGCAATTTCCGGGAAAAAGATAACCAATAACTCTTTTGATTCATCTTTCTACCATCCACACTTCTTTTGCTTAGAACAAAGAATAATAGCACCATGTGTCCCAGAATGTCAATTTGAAGTGACACACCTCAACTCCCATAGTTTGTGGACAAGACAACGCTTGTAATCCATAGCTGTGCACCTAGTGTTTGAATCATGCATTCCATCTGTCCCTTCTCTCTTGCCTCCACCCCCCCCCCCCAGATCATGGCTGGGCATTATCCCCCACTATTTCATTCTATTTAGAGCTAATCTCCCGCCCACTTTTGACCTGAAAACAGTGAAAAGAAAACAAGGCATACTTCAAATTTCGGTAGCAGCAAATTTCGAAAAATGCAGGTTTTAGAGATGAAGCATTCGAGCAAAATAGGAGGAAAAGCTTGAGAAATTTATCCAGATTGCTGGGAAAATTAAAAAAATTGAGATAGGCAATTTTTCGAGATACACAGGTTTGACTGTACATAAAACGAACACTATAGTCGAAGATTCAATTATTTATATAGCAAACAGTATTATTTCAGAAAGATTTGAAGTAATATATCAATATACTTGAGCTTAAAAAATTAAATAAATAAAAACAAAAATAGCAAATTATTGCATACAAATATAAAAAACTTCTTGCAAAAAACTTCTTAAAAACATAATTAGCTATCAAAAACATGAGTATATGCCTTTTTTTTCAACGAAACAGGACAAAAATATATCCAGAATTGTAAGAAAAAATATTTTTTGTAACTCTTGTATCAGAAAAAAATGGATGAACATTACAGTTATTTAATAAAAAAAACAGAGAGAGCGAAAATGGAAACAAGGTAATTAAAGCTTTTAATGTATGAATTATAAACTTAGCTTCCTGAAATTTCTCAGAAAAATGACTTTATCAAATTTTCTCAAAATTAAGCAAATTACATCAGAAGGTCAAAAACAAACATCACTTTACAGCAAGTGTTCATACTATCTAATGTTGCATTGATTGTACGCAAACAATCATAAGGAACTATGCAATATAAAACTGCATACAAAAAATAGTTACAAGAATAAAGCTACATAAAATGTTCAGGATAATTTATCAAAACACACCATTAAAGATGCATTAAGGCAAAATTTTGAATACTTGCATTGCTTTTGGCTGAAAGTGGGACAGTTATATTTAAAAATAAAAAGCAGACACAACTCCTTGTTTTACCAGTGCATTCTTTGTTTAATTTATTTATTTCATAAGTAAAATAAATGTTCAGTTTTATTTCCTCTTTTATGCTTTCTTATTATCGAATTTATTTTTTAAAAATAAACATGCTAAGTTACCTATTGATTTTTATTTTATTTGTTTGCTGCTATTCTACAACAGCATCATCAAAACCTGACTTTGTTTTTGTTTTAAACAAAATATTGCACAAAAATTAAATATACATACAATTCAAAACAATAATAAGTCAAGTGATACATAATGTTGTTCAAAATAGGTACCAGATTAGATTTGCTTATAAAGGCAGCACTGAAAGCAGGAATTCTATCAAATGAATTTTTTAGGACAAATTTAAATGAGTAACTTTTCATAACTTAAAAATTTCCTGCATTTCAATTTTAAAGAAATTTCATCCGTAGAATATTTTAAGCATTTATAATCACTTCAGACAGAGTATAATAATGAAGAATTAATGTCATATGGGGACAAATACCTGCAAGTCCATTTTTATTTCCAACGACTACTAAAGCAAACAATGACCTTACTCTTCCACGCTGCTTTGTCATATGAAACACAGGTTTGAACTGAAAAATAAACACAAAAATAAATGTTTTCGTAAAATACTGTCTAGTGAGAAAAAATATATTGCCAATCAAAACAAAAGTTTTCATTCATTTTACGGATATTGCTGAAAAAAAATTAAGGGGACACTCATTTCATAAATTATGGTTTTACATTAAACAACAAAAGAAGGGGAGCAAAACAAAACTTTACTTGACAAAAATTACGGCAACAAAGCCATTTGCGATCTTCAAAACACTTGTAATGTAAGTATTATAATAAACAGAATAAAGTGTTTAAAAATTTAAAAATAACTAAAATACATTACCATTAGAACTCTAGAATCAAAACCTTCAAATGTTTCTGAAAAAAAAGACATAATATTAAATATATGCAACAGGGTAAGTTAACCACTAAGGTAAGTCAACAAACATAAATCAACACAATTGAAATTGCTAAAAGGCTGCAAATAAATGTTATTTCTAGAATCTAATGACTGCATAAGAGATTCAATTTTTCAAAACATCAGATACAGATTTGTGATCATACTATCTACACAGAGTAGAAATTTGAAAATATTTTTTGAACAATTTTCTTTTTATTCAAATATTTACATTTTGCTTAATTTTTTGCAGTTCACTTTACTAGTTTTTGAGAAATTTGTGATAAAAAAATATTATAACAAGGTTTGTAATTTTACTTTCATTAAAAGCACAGAATTAATGATTAAAGTTAATGTTGCCAAAAATATCATGCAGATAAAACAGAAATTGAAAAATATGCAGGTAACATTTTCAACTTTCTAAACTGGAAATGTTATTAATATTTTTGCTCATATGAGATATATAGTAGTCAAAATGCAATTGACATATCCTACAAATTAATCTTACTTCAACACATACAAATTTTAAAGCAACAAATAATATGTAAAATACCAACCATCTCCATATGCCTCTGGTGCACCAATACTGCGTCCAGGAAGCTTTTTGCCACTCCATCCTCTTTCTAAGGGATGTACTTTAAACCATTTCTTGGCTGCTTGTTTGTCTCGAAGCTCAATTAACCTTTTTTGCCTTTCCTCATCAGGAGGCAGCTCCTGCTGCCTTATAATTTCTCTACCTTGAATTATGGGTGCATTTAATCCAGGCCATAACATATTTTTCTTCCCTACAATAAAAATGTAATAATCAGAAATAAGCTTAAAAAAATAGATTTTTACTGAAACAGACCAAATAACATTACAGAAATTATTTCTACCAGATAAGAGAAGGACGGGAAACCCTTTTTTGTTGCAGCATCAAAAAAAAAAAAAAAATTAATGTACAACGAAAATTTGGCCTTAGGGGTGCAACATCGAAGGCAAAACATAAATGTTTTAAGACACATGTTAAGAAATTAAGACATTGATGGTATTGATACATTAAACAAAAAACATTGATGTTTTCAAACAACAATGTTTTGTTTTTTTTAAATTGCTTACACATTTAAATGTACAGTATACAATAACTCCTCAATACATTGCGCCTCTTTATATCATTCAAGTAGTTTATCTTTTGTTTCCTGAAAAACATCAACCGAATGATATCGATGTCAATAATAGAAAACTTTTTTTAGTGAGATAGATACTGCAACTGTTGATAAACTGTGTAACTTATATTTATTCATATTTTTATGACATAAATGACATATTTTTATGACATATTTTTATGACATATTTCATAAATGTAAAACACCATTATCGAAAAAAATTTCAAACTCAAAACAACGGTGTTCGAAATTCATTGACCGTAAATCATTGTTAGTAGTTTAAAAAAACTATTTCAATACGATAGATATTGCAGCTATTAAAGATGAATCTTTTTTATTGCTTTTTACGGAAATGTAAAACAGGCATCTAAAAAAAAAAAAAAGAACATTGAACTTGAAACACCGATCATTAAAAGATTAAAAGACATCTACAGTAAAACATCGATGGTCACTATCAAAAACGAAAGAGATTGATAGTGTAATGGCTGACTAACAATGCAACTTTTGGCTGCATAACTTCATGATTTGTTTTTTTGCTGAAATATAAACATCAACATAAATAATAATAATAAAATAAATAAAATTTTTAAAAAATGTCAATAGCAAAAAAGGCAAGTTAGATGTGTTTCAGAAACATAAAAATCAAAACATCGATAATAATCATAGACAATGCTTCCCAATGATACTAATACTGAAACTTCTGATCAAAAATTAAAACTTTTTAATACATCTGCTTATTGCAAAATTATCAAGCTTTCCTTGTTGTATTATAAACATCAACATCGAAAAAAACATGGAACACAAAACATTGATGTTGGATAAACATCGACCATCAAATATCGATGTTTTAGCAAAAACATTGACATTTCCAAAACATCGACATTGATGTTGCAGCACTATTTGGCACCATTCCTTGAATCATGTGATGTAGGTTTAATTACAGCTGATAGCTTAACCCCCTCCCCACAACTCCCATCAAAATTCCACCATTTCAAACCATAAGCTAAACAATTATATCTATCAGGGGCCAAGTTTTGAAATAAATTGGGTAGGCATAAAAGTTTCTGGCTACGAAAAAGAAATTTTTCGTAGCCAGAAACTTTTATGCAGGCTACGAAAAGAATCTTTAGAAATTCAGCAAACAAGGAAAATTTAAATGAAATTATGATTTTTTCAAGACAAAATATTATGACATTGATTTTATTAAATCAGATTTTATAAACGTTCTTCCTGATGCTGCAATCAGTATTTTTGCTATAACACTCTAAATTAAAAATGCAAAATTTTCCAAAAGGATTCTGTGAAACTTAAAAGATTCATTAAAAGAATGAATAGCATCTTCAAAAGAGAATTATACAAATTTTGTGGAATAGAAGAGTAAAGATTTGATTCTGCTCAGGCTTTAGGAATCCATAAAGTTTGATGTCACAAATATACAAAAAGCGATACAAAAAGGATTTTTGGCAGACGATTTTTTTTGTAACAAAAATGTTTCATTCACGAGGGCATTTTATTCTTTATTTATATTTAATAGCAGGCAATGGATTAAAAGTGAAATTCGAGACATTTTATCAACGGACCAGTTTTTTTTTTTTTCTTTTTTTTTTCTTTCCTTGATAAAATGTGTTTTGATGTACTTTGTTCTCTAATTTTTTTTTTTTTTTTGAAAACAATTCAGGAATTTTTCTACAGAAGAACTGTAACAGTTACATTCTTTAAAAGGTGCGACAAAATTTTATTTATTCATTTATTTACTTTTTATGTGTCTATTTCATCTGATAAGAGGGGTATATTTTGCTTTTAGATATCAGCTTTAAGTGCTAAAAAGGTACGTTTGAAATAATTTTTAGTCTCAGATAATCAAGAGAATAATGATCAGATGCTAGAATGCCAATGTCGATGTACGGGAAAGTATGCTCGTTTAGTTCTTGACAGAACTTCTTGTTTGTGTGTGCGTTTTTGTGTGTGCGCACACAAAAAAACTCCTTATAAGGAATTTTATCAGTTGTTATAATTTTAATCTGAAATCCCTTTGACCATAAAGCCTTCGCTGGGCATGACTTAGGCACTAGATTTGTTTTTTTTTTTCTTTTAAATAAGCATTCTCTATTTAAAAGACATGATTGCCCTTAAAAAATTATGAAAGAGCTGTTTACAAATGAAATTTTTCCTTAGACTTTAATTTTAAGATACGAAATTTGGTGAAGAGTCACCTTTACAATACAGAATTTTCTAGTGGGGCTGCAAAGCATACTCAATTTGTGTCTGGAACGACACCTGGTCGAAGTCCAAAGGCCAGACCAGGTCAAGTATATTTGGGCTTGTTACTTAGAGAGTTAATTTCATTAACTGAGCAAGGGGGATAGAGATGAGCCGAGATCAGCCAGGGCCTGAGAGCCAGAACCCGCAAGTAGGTTTTGGGCTCGCGTGGGCTAATAGTAAGATATTATTATTGCCCATCTTTGCTTTTTTTTTTTTTTTGAATAAAAAAAAAGGATTTTTCAGAATTTTTCTTTACTTTAGCATAAAAGTATATGAATTTTAAAACATGGGGGGCAATATTTTGCTTTTAATTTTAATGTTTCATTTCTGCGCTTTTTTTTTTTTTTTTAAATATAAACTAAGATATATTTGAATTGATGTTTGCTATTCATGAAAATTTTGCTATTCATGAAAATTTAATAAAATAAAGCAGGAAATAAATTAATAGTTAATTATAATACGTTTCTTTCTGATTAAATTTAAAATATATACTCTAGTAATGCATCAGAATGGAGCATTTTGAGAAAATTTTAAGAAATGTTATTAAAAAGTGATTTTTTTTTTCAACAAATTGTAGGTGCAATTAAAATACCCATAACCACACTGGGTTAATGTAAAACAGCAATTGAGACTAACATATCATTAAACCTTGTCAGACTCAAGCAACACCTCCTAAATACTAAATGCCTACTACATTTGCTTGGCTAAGGGTGACATTGGTTCCACTTTGAGCGCCAGCCTTGCGGCAATCAGATTATGTCGTTGTTCTGGTGATAAATCCAAACAATATGCGAATTAAATTTTTTGATTGGCTAACTTTTAAATTTAAATTTAGAAATCAACCAATAATTAATTTATCTTGTCTTGAAAAACTCCGGTAGATGGCAGTGCTTTGTGAACCAAGGATGAAATTTTGCTCTATGCTAAAAACCAGAAAGCAGCAAGCATTTAGTATTTAGGAAGCGTTGACTCAAGCGGGCTCAGTTTTGAGAGTACTTCACTCAGGCTTGGAATTGACACGAGACAATATTCCCATTCCATTTTTGAGAGCTCGAGCTCTCAAAATGAGCCTGATCTCTAGAGAAAGATAAGATTTTCAATAAAATTTTATAATGGAAGAACAAATACTTACCAAAACCAATAACTTGCCCTCTGTTCAAATCACGAGCTATTTTTCTACTACTTCCTCTTCCCCTTCCTCTCTTCCGCCCAGCTGGGCTTACACTTGTGACGCCTTTCCATAGTTGCTCAGCAGTTGCTGAAATTTTAAAAAAGTTACATTTCTCAAGGAAAAATTGACACTAAAACATTTTATAGAATTTAAAAATGGTTTAATAGACCTAACACAAAAACTTTTGCTTTAAAACGACTGCAGATTTCGTAATGTACAATATACTTAAGAACAAATATTTTGCAAAGCAGATACATTTTTAAAGGATACAGGGAATTTCAATGTTCTAAGAAAAGCCTTAATACCCTGAAAGAAAACTACATGAAAGAAAAAAAGAAGTTTTAGAAAAAAAAATGATATCTGCATTAATATACATTTAAAATCGCTACAAACAGGCAAAGGCAATGAGGAGCTTGCCTCAAAGTTAAGTCTGTGACTAAATGCAACTCAGTTTTGTGTATTTTCAAAGTTTTAATTTCATTTGTGGCTGCAATGCTCAAATACATATTTCTAAATTCATAACTACAGTAGTAAAATTTATAATGTGAATATTATTATGATTAATAGATAATTTTTAATGCATCTTTTATGAATAAATTCTTTAACAGAAAGGGGTTGTTATATTTTTCAAAATTCAACATTAAAAAAAGTGTCGTGTCAAATTAAGTAGTTAATGCTTTTTATATATTTATAGAAATTTTAGTCCTGTATTGTGTCACCTAAAGAATTTATCGATTAGATGAACTTGTTATTTTATTTAAAACATATTAAGCATATATTTAATAATAGAAATAACTAACGAAAAAAATCACTTCAAATTTAAACAAATAATAATAACAATTAAAGATTTATATTTTTGATGATTTGCACGGATAAAATCATCAATGACAATTTCAAAATCTACATTTGTAGATAATGATTGATGTAGTACATTTAAACCATTTCTTCATGACCACAATCTTTTGCTAGAAACCCATTTCCATAGATGCTAGCAATTAGTAAACAAAACTAAATCATCTTTTTAAGTCATATTTTCTTTGAAAAACGAACTTATTGCAAACAAGAAGAACTTGGAAACAACTTTAATAAAATCCTTCGCATACTCAAAGATGCTACTACCACAAAGAGTAATTAGTACCAATAATTTTTTTTAATTAGTTCGACAATCATACTTACTTCTTGAAAAGAATGAATGACTATTGCGCCAACAAGTGAGAGCAGAATAAGTCACTGGCTGCTTGTTGATTCTAATCTGATTTAGAATAGATGAAACATTCTTAACACCTAAAAAAAAAGAAATGAACTTCAGACTATCAGGAAATAATGAAAAATTGTCTTTAAGAATAAATAACTGCTACAGATTTAATTACTTGACACCTAAATACAAATTTATAGTTAAAAATAGTAAACATCTAGTAATCAATGGTGCAACTTTTAAAGTTCATTTCCCTCCATACTTTCATAAATTAAATAAAAATAAATCAAAGTTCTTACTTTTAGAATCCTTAAAAAATATGTTGTATTATAGTCATGAAATTGTTTTTTAACATACCTTGAGTTTGCATCTATGCTATAAAACAGCATAGATTGACAAAATTAAAGAAACCTGAATGATTATATAACAATCGCTTAAAAAAAAAATCAGATAAATTAAGTAGCACAACAAAAACGATGAAGTAACAAACCTGGTATAAAAGTTTTTGGGAAAGAAGTCTGGCACTGAATAGAAAAACTTTTAATTAAAAGTCTTTGAATCACCATGATTGAAAAAATTTAGAAAAATTCATTTGTTTACGTTTTCTCGTCACAGCTACAGTTAAGATGCTCAGAGTAGGAAGGTAAATAACGAAAACAGGGCTTGTGCTCGAACTGAGTAACCGATTAACCCGGATACTTAAGACGTCAGTTGGCAAACTCAACAAACTACGTATTTTAGTTTGAAATTATACCCTGTGAGACAAAACAACCTGAAGATAGGATGGTCTCTTTCACTTGTTATTTTTTAATATTTTTCTGATAAGCAATTCCATATACTGCAAATCATAATCATAAGAAATATCTTATGAATGTATCGAAAAAAGGTAATAAATACAAATTTCGAAACCTAAATTTCTTAAAACTTTAAAAATTTCCAAAACCTCGAGAATTTTCAAAATTTCCTTCCCAAAAAACCCGGTATTTTCCTAGGAACAAACAGGGTTTTTTCCACCCTTTGCGTCTCTAATGGCTAGTAGTTGAAGAAAAACTCTCGAATCAAGTATTTCTGCAATCACGAGGACCCCGATGGGAGTTTACAGGAGAATACTGAGACCTTCCAAAGAATTCTTAGTTCGGAAAATTTCATTCGGGAAAAACTCGGAATCACATTCTGTAAATTGAGTTCTCCCTCCCAAAATTTTAAGTTCGGGGCATTCTTGCTAGAATCGTCTGCAGGGCCGGCCTAGCTAATGAGGGGCACAATTGAAAAATTATGCCGGACCCTTTACAGAATGAATGCATTTAATTTAAACTGTGTCAGATCGATTTATCGGAGATTGCCCAAAAACTTGAAACAGCCTCAACTATTCGCCTCATGTTTATTTTAATAAAAGGGGAGACAAGGGGACCGGGTCGAATTACCCTAAAAACTCAGGGATCTTGAGCTTCTCCTCAAAATTTTCAATAGCCGAAAAATGAACGAAAACCTGCTATTAAAATGACTAATTTCTGCCCTATAAATTTTCTGTAAGGGAGGTTAAATTTCATAAATCGCTAACATAGAGGAGCAATGGACCTTATTCACGGAATGGCAACGGTCTTCGTTTGCGGGTATTACATCCAGTTTCCACAATCTTGATTGGTTCCAAATCTTAAATTTCGTCTGCTAGGCTCGGTCAATACCCGCAATGACGTCACATGAATAAGGTCCATTTAAAATACGGCGAACCTTCCAAGTACCTAGAGCGCAGGCACGTGCCGTCAATGAATGCCTAGGGTAGGCAGATGCGAAGATTTGGGGATTAATATAGATCTTTATAAACGCATAAAATGTAAAAAGCAATAAAAAAAATATGAATATGAAAATGTTTACCTGCAATACAAATCGTATACATATATGCAGGAATATTCGCTTGCATATATGTATATAATTTATATATCTCATTTCCATATTGGATACAGTTTCAACTTAATCCTACGAAAAAGCGGGATACAAAAAAAAAACCGAAAACAGTTGAAAATTACTGTATTTGATAAAAAAGAAAACACGACAATGGAGATAGCAAACTGTAAGCATTCAACAGTACTGTACAAAAGACGGTATCAAGGCGTCTAGACCAGTGGTTGGAAAAACTACATTTATTTTGTAGCGAACTACAACTACAACTACTTTGTTATAAATGTAGTTAACTACAGCTACAACTACTTTTTTCAAAATGTAGCGACTGCAAACTACTTTTGAATTGTAGTCGCTACTTTGCTACTTTAAAAAAAAATAAATAAAAAGCATACACCTTTTGAGGATTGAGCGAAAAATTTTTAAAAGTGGTTTACATTAATAAATTAACTCATTTGAATATGGGATAGAACTAAGAATTGTCTTTGAATTTATTTGTTACTTTTCCTTTTTGATCCTTATTTATTTATTTTTATTTATTTATTTATTTATTATTACTTTTTTTTTTTTGTTAAAATTTGTTCCTTTTACATTTTTTTACAATTTTTACAAATATTTGCTACAAGAAAGGATTCAAAAGTTGAAAGAATTCAACCTTCAATTCTTTTTTTTTAATTTCGTGCCAGGGAATATTTGGGAACATGAAAATTATTTGAAGGAATATAAAAATTATGATGCCAAATAAACCAATGACATCAAACAGATAGAATGTATTTTGTCAACATGATGTATCTAAGATCAGCTCATATTTATATGGTTCTGATTACTCCTTGCGTCCGCTGCTGTACCGTGCAAATTTTACAACAGTCAGAGTCAATTAAACCTTGTTTTTACTTTCTTCTATATCACGGGACGCGGGAGCATCCCGCCCCGCCAAGAAAACCAAATACATAAGCCGCCAAGAAATTTCCGTCGCCAATAAAAATGTAAAAGAGCGACTAGGACTGTTTACGCGAGTAACCAAACCGGGGTTTTCACCCCTCTGTATCTCAGCCATATAAAGATCCTTAGAGTTCATTTTTGGTATACTCAATCTCCAGCGGCCCCTGACGGCACATACTAAAGCAAAACATCCAGGACCCTCAGGGGGAGGGGTGATATATGTTATAAAATCGCTATTTTTCGCACTTTTTAAAAATTGTTTGACAGGGGTCCAGACTAAACGGTAACTCGGATTGAGCTCTGCTTTTGCACCCACATTTATTTTGTCCCAAAGCTCGGCATAGGGGTTTTTTCAACCCCCCACCCCCTCCCCCCTCGTTTTTATTTTCCGTATCTTTTCTCTCCGGGGGTCTTTAGTGTTGATTTTTGGTATGAATATTCTCGATGAGACATTGAGGACATTTTCCCAAAATTTACCCCCCGGGGTCATCGCACCCCGGAGTTATTAATGCTTAAAATTGGTCCGATTTATATCTACTAGCTCTGTTCAACATCTGAGCATTTATGTTTTCATTGTTGGCCCACGAGGAAAGAAAACTCAATGATTTATAATTTCATCTGTTGCCAGTTTCTATTTGTTAACAAATAAAATATTTGTAATTGATTTTATTGCATAAGGCTTTTAAAAGGGATCTTCAATTTAGTTCATTTTAATATGAGATCGGCAGTAAGGGTTGGGGTTTTTTTTTTTAACTTTTAATTTAATCGTAGTATTGTTAGCAACTAGCTTTGTTTTGCGTCGGTTCGGGTGGTACATTGTGATTGATTTCAAATTTATCCTAGACTAAAGAAGATCCTTGAACTTTTGCACCAAATGCATGCCGCCAAGAAAACCACAGATGTCGGACCGCCAAGAAAAATGTTGAAGGGGAAAAAAACATGCAAAGTAAATTTTGAAGAGAAAAAAAAAACAGGCAAAGAAATAATATTAATGCAAAAACATGTGATATCTCCCCAAAAACAACAGTGTTGTAAAAAAATCCCCGCCAAGAAAACTTTAAATACTCAGCCTTAAAAAGTTATGATATCGAGTTTTCCCGCCAAGTTTGTGCCAAACTACAACTAACCTGTATGTATAGTTCTTTTAAATTGTTTTCAGTTTTGCCAGGCGGGAAGCTTTGTCTTGTGAGGTGCTTGCTTAATGAGTAAAAACTTCCCGCCTGGCAGGACTGAAAACAATTTAAAAGAACTATACATACAGGTTAGTTGTAGTTTGGCATAAACTTGGCGGGAAAACTCGATATCATAACTTTTTAAGGCTGAGTATTTAAGGTTTTCTTGGCGGGGGATTTTTTTACAACACTGTTGTTTTTGGGGAGATCTATTATATAGAAGAAAGTATTGGTTTCGTGAAAATTTTCGAATGTCGAATTTTGACGGATTTGCACGTTTTGAGGTGCGCTGAGTCCATTTCGACCATTTTTGGAAAATGTCTGTCTGTGTGTCTGTGTGTGTGTCTGTGTGTATGTGAGTCTGTATGTGTGTGACCAGTTTTTGTGGCCGCGCTAGAGCAAAAACTACTGCATGAAATCGAACAAAAATTTTTTCACATATGTACCACCATGTGAACTGGTGCACCTGACTTTGTTTAGCGAACTCCTCCAAGGGGGGGGGGGGAGCAATCGCACGTATTCTGCGCGTGGGTGATTGCTATATCTCAGGAAGTAACCGGCGGAATCAAGCGAAAATTGGTCCATAGGTAGACCCTACCGAGTACAGGTGCTGATTCAATTTGTGTGTCAATATCTCGAAGGGGGGTGGAGCAATCGCACGTGTTCTGCGCGGGGTGATTGCTATATCTCAGGAAGTAACAAGCGGAATCAAACGAAAATTGGTCCATAGGTAGATTGAGTACAATCGCTGATTCAATTTGTGTGTCAATATCTCAAAGGGGGGTGGAGCAATCAAAAGTGCTTATTTTGTCATTGCACCTACTATATCTCGAGAAATATTGCTGAGATTTGAATGAAATTTGGAATAACACTAACCCAATAAGGAAGCAAGTATCGATTAAATTTTGGCGCCAATCGCCCCAGGGGGAGGGTGGGGTGATTTTTGCGCTTAGTCAACAATGCGAAAAATCAATTCATTAAAAAATCTCTTTCACGCTATTTAATTATCAAAACAGCTGAAAACTTTCAATGATTTGAAATTTTTAACTGTTGCCAATTTCTTTTTACTAACAAATAAAATGTTTGCAATTAATCTAAACAAGGCTTTTGCAATCATTTCCAATTTCGCTCATTGATTCTGCATTTGCAGGGTTATTACGATAATTGGGAAATTGGAGCTGTTTCCAATTATTCGGGGGAGTACGTATTTTATTTTGTAACTGGAATTCATAAAATAGATGATATAGAAGAAAGTTTCGTGACGGCCACGACAGCTAGTTTTCCTTCGCTTTTTTTTTTTTAATTTTTTTCATTCTTTTATTTATTTATTTAATTCAAAAGTAGTTTCCAGAAATCGCTACAAACTACTATTTTTTTGTATCGCGCTACTCACTACTCTACTTTTTTTCAAAAGTAGTGCGCTACACTACAAACTACTAAAAAATGTAGCTACTACAGTAGTTTCGCTACTTTTGGCGCGCTACTTCCGACCACTGGTCTAGACCGTAGAAACGCCACGGACTCTACAGTCACAGCTCTGCGCATGACGCAGCCAAGTTTCGGCGGTGTGACAAGTCCTGTTCTCCGGTCAGTACGGATGACCTTCGCCGACAGCTATGATTGGCACCAGACGCCCGACTGTCTGGGCTCTAACTGTTTGGGGACATTCCGAGGTTCTTTGTCGCTCTACGGTGCGCTGCACCGAAAAGGCTCGGGTTTCGTTTTTTGCCGATCGCTGGAGGACGGACAGACTTTGTGGAGACTTGTGTCCAGCCAATCGACGGATGTCCAATTTTTACGTCGACCGTCGTGTCACTGGACGATCCAATTAAAAAAATGAATAAAGTTTGCAGGAGCACGCCCCTTGAAAAATTTGGAAGAGAGCGCCCCGCTCAACTTCGAGGAGTCGGAGTCCGAGACTCTGTGGTGATAGTTGTGCTTTGCTGGGCTCGGTGCAGGCGTACCGAGCGTGTACAAAAATTAGGAACTTTGTTCCAGAGGCGTGTGGCTGCGCCGATCGTTCTACCAACCCACGAAGTCCTCTGTTTGAGGCAGCTGAACTGTTTTAATATTGAACATTCTTCTGCCACGGTTGTAAAATACGTTGTATATAGTCGTTAATCCAGATCTGAAATAATAAAAATCAATTTGATTTACAAAGCGTTACCGTTTGCTCAAGCAATCATTAGCTGAAGTTACCAACAAGCCACAGCGGAGAACAGAAGAAACCGCAAAGGCGCTTTTCGGACAGCCTTTCGTCGCCGCTTTTCGAACATTAGGGGAGAAAAGTGAGGGGCACGTGCACTTTTTAATACTAATAAGCATGGTGTAGATACAGTGGTTGAAAAGCAGCAGTAGTCGGTGCTTTTTAAGGAAGAAAAATGAACATTTCCGGGTTTTTTTTTTCTGCTTTATTCGCTGTTTACTGCCCTTATATTTCCAAATCAGCGCACAAAAGGTCATTTAATGAAATTAAAAAATTGGTATGTTTTCTTCATGGGTAGGCACTGCCTACCCAGACGGCACGTCAATGAAGGGAAGGAGCAATTTAAAACTATCTTTGGAAGCAAACTTATAGAAAGAGTAGTAATTCGGAAACCTTCCCTCGAATATGTTTTGAAATTTATGCCCTAAAAACGCATTTTAGGCTCTCTTATGACGTTAGGAAAACGAATAGAGAGCTGTCGCCAAAAATTTTGAGATATTGAAGTTAAAAAAAAAAAAAAAAAAAAAAAATGCAGATATGCTATAATTCGTTGAAAGGAGATGAAGGAGCAGGACGCTTTCTCTCTCTCTCTCTCTCTCTCTTGAAGTTTTTTGGAAATTAAAAGCCTAGAGCAACCGGCGGAAAAAAGATGCCTTGAACAAGAAGCCATGACGAATAAATTTATAAACAAGAAAAAAAAAAGTTTTCTCTAAATATAACATGTTGTACGAAAGTAGTGAGTAAAAACAAAATAAATAATTCTAAGAAGGAAAAATAAAATAATAATTCTCACAGTTGATATAAGTTTCATAAATGAATTTTTCTATTTTGAACAAATGCTACGCGTACAGACAATGTTGCTATATTTTTTAAGTGTTGATACTTTTCTTCTTACCTTGCAGGTGCTTTAAGAAAACCTCTAATTTTCGCAAGGAATAAAACCCTTGGATAAAATAGCTGCTAAATATTGAAAATTAAGTTTAAATTAAGACAGATCTCTTAAATTTGAGTGTGCACCACAGAACCCTTTTTTTTTAAATTTTCATGTCCAGTTAACATATTTAACAATGTGTTTAAAATGTTATCGTGTTAATACAATTTTTTGAACAATAATTTGAAAATTAGTTCAAAGAAATTGGATAAAATTTGAAATCAATTTGGGACAAAATTTGGAAAATGGAAAAAATAAATCTTCTCTCAGTAATAAGTGTGTACTATTCCTAAAATTGGAATTGTAAAGGAAAGAAAAAAATACTGATGGTGAAATTCGTATTATTAAAAAAATCATAATGATCATTTATCGGCTAGGCCCATTATCAACAGCCGATTAACCTGTAATTGGCCAGTTTGCTTATCGGTGCATCCCTATTCTAAAGTCAAAAGAAATGGAATTTTAAGGCCTCTTTTGTCCCGTCAAAGGGTTCATGATCCCCGTTTGCTTCCATGCTTGGAGCCACACTTGAAGTTTTTGCACTTTGAAGTTTCCACCCAATGCATAGATTCGAAATTCACCCATAAATCTGGCACCAGAAAGCATCTATCTTTTTCGTTTCACCACTGATGAAAAGATTAAAACTTGAGGGTCATGCTGCGCTCTCATCCGGCCGGGGAGGAGACTGATTCCGATTTTTTTTTTTTTTTTTAATATTTTCATTATATATCAAAAAACTGAGAAATTATTTGTGAACAAGCTCCACCTGAACCATGCTTTATTTAATTTTTTCCTTGATTTTGGGTGGTGCGCGTGTCTCTTGGGCCTAACTTTTATACACGCCTTTCTGTAAAAAAAAAATCCTAAACTTAAGAAGTTGTGCTGCCGCGGATTATCAATATTTTTTTTCTTCCAATCAACGTGTGGAGTACTGATGGCGTCATAGTTTGATTATTTTCGAAAGCGAAGGGCGTCAATTGATTGACAGAATAAAAATACAAATGCGACGACCAGCAACAGGCTCTGGGCCCAACAGGGCTGGTTCTAGTCAAATTATAGAACCCAATGAAGATCAATGGCCCTCTTAAAACCATCTACTCCCTTGCTCCTTACCGCCTCTTCCGGTAAACTATTCCAAGTTCCCACTACTCTGCTAAAGTAGTAATTTTTCCGAATTTCCCAGTTAGCCAGAGATTTAAACAGCTTATAACAACAACCCCTTGTCCTGCTTTTCGTACAAAAATTTGACCCTCTAACGTCTTTCATTTTGATAAATTTAAACAACTGCATCATTTCCCTCTGGTTCTCCTTTACTCTAGACTATACATGTTAAGCATTCTAAATTTGAATCATAGTCTAAATTAGAAAATCCATTCACTAACCTTGTAGCCCTCCTTTGTACCCTTTCCAATAAATTAATATATTAAGATAAGAAGACCAAAACTGAACAGCATACTGTAAATGAGGTCTTACCAAACTTCTATATAAAGGCAGAAGAACCTTCTTAGATTTGTTTCAAATAGATCTATTTATAATTAGATATTCTTCTGCCTCTATATAGAAGTTTGGTAAGACCTCATTTGGAGTATGCTGTTCAGTTTTGGTCTCCTTATCTGAAGAAAGACATTAATTTATTGGAAAGGGTACAAAGGAGGGCTACAAGGTTAGTGAATGGACTTTCTAATTTAGACTATGATTCCAGACTTAGAATGCTTAATATGTATAGTCTTGAGCAACGGAGAACCAGAGGGGACATGATTCAGTTATTTAAATTTATTAAAATGAATGATGTTGCAGGGTTGGATTTTTGCAAGGAAAGCAGGACACGGGGTCATTGTTTTAAGCTGTTTAAACCTCAGGCGAACCTGGAAATTCGAAAAAATTACTATTTTAGCAGGGTAGTGGGAACTTGGAACAGCTTACCGGAAGAGGCGGTAAAGAGCAATGGAGTAGATGGCTTTAAGAGGGCCATTGATCTTCATTGGGGTCTTTAATTTGACTAGGACCAGCCAAGTTGGGCCCTGAGCCTGCTGCTGGTCGCCACATTTGTATTTGTATTTGTATATTTGTATTTGTATAAACCCAAGAATCCTATTGGCTTTGTTACTAGCTATGCTGCACTGTTGACTTACTTAACTTGAAGTCTTGATTTATTAAGACACCTAGATCCATAACATTATCTGCCTTACTAATGACTGAACCCTGTAAATAATAGCTTGTATGCTTATTTTCATGACCTAAATGCAGCACTTGACATTTCACAACATTTACTGTCATGCCCCACTTGTCTGCCCACTTAATGATCCAAATCCTCTTGCAGCTGATTTACTTGTTCATCATTTACTTGTTCATCACGCTCAAGCGTGTGCGACAGTAACATAATGTGGTCGGAATGAAAGGTCCTTCTAAAATCCTTGTTTCTTTTTTTCTTCTCTTATATGAAAAGAATGCAGAAGAGATGTTTAATTTTTATGAATAATCAACATGTTGACACCTGATGACATCATGCTCTAGTTGCTTCCGAAAGCAAATTGTGAGCGAAATTATGAAAACGCGACCGGAATGATTGTCTTTTATTAAAAATGTTGTCTTATGTAGAAAAATGCTGTACAAATATAAACTTCCGTACGAATTATCAACAAATAGAGAAGATGACTTAATTACTGTTGCTGTTGTTGTCTTGTGCCAGCAAAGCTGGCAATTTGGAGTGCGCTGCTTCACTTCTCCAATTGTACCGCTATTAGGTGTGAATTCCGACTGCCACAGTCCACACATATGCCTCACAGACCCGTTTAGAGTGGGCATTAGGGTGTCCCAAAAAAACCGAAAGTCGGAATTTTGTAACGCATACCCTCTTATTTTTTTTTCCTTTTACATCAAAACAATTGTAAAAAAAGTTTTATGCAATTTGAACAACGGTAACCCGTGCCGACTTGCGTCCGAAAGTGCGAACGAAGGCCAAATCGAAAAAAACTTTTTTCGGAAATTCAAAATTTCATGTTGATAAAACGCTTCCCCTAGATCCCAACATGTCCCAAAAAATCATTTATCCAAATTAAAAAATATTTAGGTATCCCAAACGAGACTTAAAATTCATAATTTTCTTCAAAAAATAGCTTTTTTTCTATGTATTTTGTAAACAATGAAAGATAAATTTTAAGAAATTATCAAGATGAAAAATATGAAGCATAAAGTATATAATTAGAGCTAAATATAAGTTTTTTCTCTCATTTTATATTTATTTCTCCCTTAAATTACTCAAAATTAAGGATTTTCAAGTTTTAAGTTAAAACTTTTCCACTCTAAATACCACATTTTTTTTTACAAATGAAGTAAAAAACCAACGTAAATAAAGCACAAATTGGGTAGAATGTACAGCATGTACGCAGTAAATGCCGTACTTTCTGCCTAATTTGTACTTTATTTACGTTGGTTTTTAATTTCAATATATTTCAGCGCAAAGCTTATTTGATCATTTTTCATGTGGGGCAAAGCGAAATAGTTAAGTTTACTTGCCTACTTCAAAAGGAACAAATGGGAATTTTGCTCTAAAAATGTTTCTACATAAAGAAGGAATAATGTTTTTTTGATAATGTTTTCGTTGAAATATTATTTTTCATCTTTGGCAGTCATTTTGAACTTTAAAAAAATGTGAAAATTTTCCACTTAAAAAAACATGGGGCAAAGTGAAAAATAAAATATTTTTGTTATGAAATTTTTCCAATTCGACGATTAACAGTAATTTTTATCAAATGAATGCGTAAATAAACGAAAAAATAAATGAATGAATAAAATAGAGAACGAATAAGAAAATGAGTTAATGAATAAGTAAATAATTAAGTAAAGGAATGTAAATGAATTAATAAATGAAGAAATACGCGAGTGATTTAATAAATGAATGAATAAGTACACGAAATGAACTATTTCACTTTGCCCCGCCGTGCACTTGACAAATTACATTGAACATTAAAAATAAAAAAAAATGCTACTTGAACTAAATAAAGGACTGCACTGGATATCAGTAGTTCTCAATTAATAGTTTTGATGATAATTACAAAAATCTTATCCTTTTGTAATAACAAGAAATATTTTTAAAAACCACGAATATTACAATAAAGGTAACAAATTTTTTAAATGGCTTGTATAATTTTTTCGTTGATCTTTGGAGCTACTTATTTTTTGACAGGAATTAACTATCTGTCTAGAAACTTAGTTAAAATATTGCTAGATAGGTTACACTACAAGCTGGGAAAATATTTCACCATTTCACTTTGCCCTGCTATTTCACTTTGCCACACATTCCCCCACTGCATTTTTTTAGCCTACTTTCCCATTAAAAATAAAAGAAAGACGAAAAAAGTATGAAAAGTAGCTTAATGCATCTAAAAAATTATCGCCAAATCCAAAAAATATCGCCAAGTCAAAAAAATAAAAAGGTAAAATGAATATCGAAAAATTAAAAATTTGAAAGTAGGGTATTGAGATGGGGAATTTGTGTGTGTGTCGGTCGGTCGGTCGGTCGGTCGGTCGGTCTGTCTGTCCCCCCCCCTAATAACTTTTGAATGAACATTCCGATTTGGACAAACTTTTTTTTGTTGGAAAGATCTCGGCGAGTACAGCTCATTCCCATATTTGATTTTTCGATTTGAACAATTTTTGGTTCAACTTTGAACCGTTCAAACAACCTGTCCCGCGATGCTAACTTTTGAGTGAACAGTCCGATTTGAACAAATTTTTTTTTGTTCGAAAAATCTTATCAAGGATACTTCATTCCCGTATTTATATTTCCGATTTGAACAATTTTTGGTTCAACATTGAACCGCTCAAGCAAGCTGTCACCCCTAATAACTTTTGAGTGAATAGTCCGATTTAAATAATTTTTTTTTTTTTTGTTCGAAGGATCTCAGCAAGGATACTTCATTACCGTATTTAAATTTTCAATTTGAACATTTTTTCGTTCAACATTGAACCGTTCAAGCAACCTTTCCCCACCTAATAACTTCTGAGTGAACCATCCGAATGGAATAAACTTTTTTTTTGTTGGAAAGATCTCGGAGAGTACAGCTCATTCCCATAATTGATTTTTCGATTTGAACAATTTTTGGTTCAACTTTGAACCGTTCAAACAACCTGTCCCGCGATACTAACTTTTTAGTGAACAGTCCAATTTGAACCACCTTTTTTTTTGTTCGAAAGATCTTATCAAGAATACTTCAATCCCGTTTTTAAATTTCCGATTTGAACAATTTTTCGTTCAACATTGAACCGTTCAAACAAGCTCCCACCCCTAATAACTTTTGAGTGAACAGTCCGATTTAAATAAACTTTTTTTGTGTTCGAAAGATCTCGGCAAGGATACTTCATTACCGTATTTAAATTTTCAATTTGAACATTTTTTCGTTTAACATTGCACCGTTCAAATAACCTTTCCCCACCCAATAACTTTTAAGTGAACCTTCCGAATTGAATAAACTTTTCTTTGTTCGAAAGATCTTGGAGAGACTCATTCCCATATTTCACTTTTCAATCTGAACCATTTTTCGTTCAATGATGAACCGTTCAGAAAATTTTTTAACATGAGCGCCTACGGGGAAATTTAAATTGAATGTTCATTCTGAACTTAAAGGCAGATTTCCTTCAAACTAACTTTGGCAGTTATTCAAGTGAAACAGGCAATCGCAAATTACAATCGCGACAGGAAATGAATTACATTAGAACGTTTCTTGATAAAAACATCGTGACGTCAGCGTGACGTTTGTCTATGAAAAGCGAGCTAGATAAAACGTCACAGCCTACTTGGCGAATAAGAGGAGATCGCTGAGTGCTTGTGAGCTCTTATTGGCTCCATCCGTAGTGACGTCATGCCAATTTAAGTTGATGATAATATAATTCACTTCCAGAAGCGATTGCAATTCGAAGCGATCGCAGTGCTGTTTCACTTGAATCCCTGCCTTTGTAAGAAAATGGTTTTGATAAATAATGTATTGTAAAGTACATTTCTGAATAGTCTTTTGTGAGGACTCTGATTCCGACTCTGACTCCGCAAACACGGCGGAAATGCAGGCTCAGAAAAAATGACTGACTGGGCAGACGATTTTTTGTTTATTTATTTAATTGTTTTGTTTAATTTATTATTATTATTATTGTTTTTTTTGGCAGACGATTTTTTTGTTAACAAAAATTTTTCATTCACAGAGAGCATTTTATTCTTTATTTATATTGTTACAAATCTTGTAAATAGTTGTTGTTTTTCCTGCCTTGCATCATTTTCATTAGTTTTGGTTTTATCTGACGTCATGTTGCAAAAGTATTTGAAGATATCACTTTTATCACTTGTATACCGTCCCCGTAACACTTTGTAGTTTTTACACTTGCCCTAACTTTAATAAGCGTGAAGACATTTTCGCTCGGAGTGGTGTTTTTCTTTTTATTTCTAGCGTTTTCTTGAATGAATTGTTTAAAGTTATGAATGATTTGGAATATTCCAGATATTACTAGAAAGTTGTCGGGAATTCTTTCCGTGTATAAATAGCTGGCCTTGAACACAAGTCAGTCAGTTGTTTTCAGATTTGATCTGGCGACTCGTTTTCGTTCGCTTGGCGAATGGTTGTTTTGCTTTTGTAATTGCTTAATTACTGTTCACGTTTGATA
Source organism: Uloborus plumipes (assembly GCA_038373865.1). Lineage (NCBI taxonomy): Eukaryota > Metazoa > Arthropoda > Arachnida > Araneae > Uloboridae > Uloborus > Uloborus plumipes. Next base: position 39,740 of record JAXGGA010007062.1, read on the forward strand.
CGTGGTGCTGAGTTACTGTTGAGAGTACAGTGTACTGTTTTGCTACCTAATTGCTGGATGTTTAGCAATTGTTTCCTGCTCGTATTGTAAATAGTGTAAATACTTGTAAATAAATTTATAGTTACTTCCTCAAGATTGGAATGCTCATTTGAAGAAAGTTGAAGGTGCTACGGACTCGTTACAATTTTGGCGCCCAACGTGGGGCATCTTCAAGGACTTTCTTGGAACTTTCTGTAAACTTGGACTTTTCTTCCTAAGGACTTTTTGACTTCAGAATTTTATGGTGATTACTCGAGCAATGGAGGAACAACTGCAAAAACTCCTTGATGCGATCAACGCTGTTAAAAGTGACATGACTGCGAATCAAGAACAATTAAAAAATGACATGGCTGCGAATCAAGAACAATTAAAAAATGATCTGGCAACAAATCAAGAACAATTAAAGAATGATTTAACCGCGAGCATAACTTCAAGTCAAGAAGAAATTAAGAGCGATCTAACGTCAATGAAAAGTTTGGTGGAAACTAAATTTACCAACATAGAAAATAAAGTGGAGGTTCTAGAAGAAAAAGTTGACAGCGTTGAGAACCGAATCACCACAGTAGAAAACCATATGGAAAAGAAAATTAAAGAACTTGAATCGAAGTTAGCAGCCTCCTCCAACAACTCAAGTGACTGTGTAAGCTGCAGCTGGAACTTCTCGTCCATCCATCAAACTGGCTACGTTTGACGGGAAGACCTCGTGGAATATTTACAAGAAGCAGTTCCTCATCGTTGCAGAAGCAAACTCCTGGGACTCTTCCACGAAAGCCTGTCACCTTGCAGCCTCGCTGAGAGGGGATGCAGCTGACATACTACAGACCTTCCCAGAGGACAAGATCCGTGACTTCGAATCCTTATCATCGGCCCTGGAGCTTCGCTTTGGCGAAGTATGCCAAAAAGAAATAAGCCAACTCCAGCTGAAATCCCGACTGCAGAGGGCCGGAGAGACTTTGCAAGTTTTTGCAGCAGACGTCGAGAGGCTTTCCCATCTCGCCTTCTCGAACTGTCCTTCGGATGTTCGCGATAACCTGGCACTGAACTACTTCATAGACGGAGTGCGAAGTCCAGAAATTCAGACGGCTCTCCGGATGGCGGACATCAAAGATCTTAAATCTGGTCTAGTCTACGCAATGAAGTTCGAGGCTGCACAGCAAACATCCCGCAAGGATCGCCATTCAATCAGGAGCGTGGAAGTGAGTGCCCCGGATTCGAATTCGACTCGTCTCTCGGAAATTGAGCGACAGGTCAAAGAGATCCTGAAGAAGATTACGGCTCGTAAAGACCAAAGTAGACAACCACTGAAGTGCTGGAAATGTGGCGGTGAGGGCCACGTACGAAAGAACTGCGAAGCTCGCCAAGAAAAGAAGAAGTCTCCCAAAGTTTTCCAGATTTCCCCAAGAAGTGGCGGCTGCAACGGACTCTTCATTTACGCTTATGTGAATGGGTTTCCCTGCGAAATGATTGTGGACACAGGAGCCAACGTTACCATTATTAAGACTGATGTGGCTCGTCAATTTGGACTCAAGATCTTATGGACGCCGCCCTGCGTTACTCTTCAAACTGTGACAGGTGACAAAATTGAGATTGAAGGAAAAGTGAACTTAGAAATAATGTTCGGAAGCGCCACTTACCATCACACGGCATTCGTCGCTGACATTACAGATCCCTTCATTCTCGGACTGGACTTTTTGAGAAAATTTGATTTTTCTATCGACCTTAAAAATAATGAGCTGCACTCGATGAGGGAAGACATAGCAATTTTCAATGCTGAAAATAACTTAAAATCCGCTCATCAAATAATAGCCCAAACAGATTTATTGATTCCCTCTAGATCAGAAGTACTAATACCTGGCTCCATCAAAGAAAACAACAGCTTTAAATTCGGCCTCATTGAATATCCTAACCAGAATAATAGCCCAAAAGGAGTACTGGTGGCCTCTACGCTTGTGGACCTTTCAAGGAATGCAGTTCCTGTGAGAGTCGCCAATGTAAGTGAAAGACCGAGGAATATTAAGAAAGGAGAAGTGTTGGCAACTTGTACTCCCGTAAACTGCATCATCAGAAGAATTGATTCCTCCTCCGCTGTGTCTTCCGAGTCCTTGACTTCGAAATTAATTGGGAGTGCACCATTATCGAAGGATCAAAGAAACGCTGCGGAAAAATTGGTGGACAACTTCAAGCAGGTGTTTTCATCTACATCCGAAGACGTTGGTCGCACGAGTTTAACGCAGCATAGGATCGACACTGGAGATCATCCCCCTATCAAGCAGCATCCAAGACGACTACCGTTCGCCAAGAAGGAAGAGGTTGAGATCCTCGTAAAAGAGATGCAGGAGAATGACGTCATCGAACCCTCATCCAGTCCTTGGGCATCCCCTATCGTCTTGGTCCGAAAGAAAGATGGCTCCACCAGATTTTGTGTTGATTACCGACGCCTGAATGACATCACCAAGAAGGACAGTTACCCTCTTCCACGGATCGATGACACTCTGGACACCCTTTCCGGACACAAGTGGTTTTCGACCCTGGATTTAAAGAGCGGCTACTGGCAGGTGGAGATACACCCCGACGACCGAGAGAAGACGGCGTTTACAACCGGACAAGGCTTGTGGCAGTTTAAAGTGATGCCGTTCGGCCTCTGCAATGCACCAGCCACGTTCGAGCGTCTTATGGAGTCAGTGTTACGAGGACTTTCTTATGAATCCTGTCTTGTCTACTTGGACGACATCATCATTATAGGACGCAGTTTTGAGGAACATTTGGCTAATCTTCGGAAGGTGCTGCAGAAGCTTAAGGAAGCCAACCTGAAGTTAAGCCCGTCCAAGTGTAATCTGTTCCGCCGTGAGGTGAACTATCTTGGTCACATTATCTCTTCAGAGGGTGTACGAACAGATCCAGATAAGGTATCCGCAGTCAAGAATTGGAGCCGCCCCGAAAATGTTCATCAGCTGCGAAGTTTCCTGGGGCTCTGCACGTACTACAGAAAGTTTGTGAAGGGTTTTTCCAATATTGCACGACCTTTGCATAAGCTGACGGAGAGCAAACAAAAATTTGAATGGTCCAAAGAATGCGAGGATGCATTTCTACAGCTGAAGGAGGCTTTAACATCAACGCCTATTCTCTCTTATCCTCAGTCTGAAAAATCCTTCATACTTGACACTGATGCGAGCCACGAGAGCGTTGGAGCTGTTTTATCTCAAGAAATAGACGGTAACGAACATGTCATTGCCTACTGGAGCAAATGCTTATCCAAGTCGGAGCGAAATTATTGTGTCACGAGAAAGGAATTGCTCGCCATAGTTAAAGCTGTAGAACATTTCCATCATTACCTCTACGGCCGTAAATTCCTGCTCCGGACTGATCATGCCTCTTTAACTTGGCTGTTGAATTTCAAGAATCCAGAGGGCCAGGTAGCCAGGTGGATACAGCGGCTCCAGGAATATGACATCGAGATTAAGCACCGAAAAGGTTTGTCACACGGTAATGCTGACGCATTATCAAGAAGACCTTGTTCCGAGAACTGCCATTATTGCTCCCGAATTGAGAAACAGTACGGGACGACAATCCCTACTGCCTGTGAAGTTACTGCTACTTCATCATCTTCAGATCCTGATCCATGGAGTGACGACCAAGTTAGAAAAGATCAGCTTGAAGACCCAGACCTAAAGCCTATCATAGAGTTAATGGAAAAAGACAGTCGGCGACCTAGCTGGCAAGACATTTCTATCTACAGTCCTGCAACGAAAAGATACTGGGCTCTATGGAAATCTCTCCAGTTGCGAAATGGCGTCCTGTATCGGAAATGGGAATCTGACGATGGTAAAGCATTCAAATGGCAGTTACTCCTTCCCAGATCAAGAATTCCAGACGTTCTAAAGGAATTGCACAGTAGTCCAACTGGAGGACACTTTGGTATCCTGAAAACCCTCCACAAGGTTCGAGAGCGCTTCTTCTGGAGCAAGGCGAAGGATGACGTGGAGAAGTGGTGTCATTCTTGTGACACCTGTGCTGCCCGTAAAGGACCGAAGAGAAGAAGCCGCGGGAAACTACATTTTTACAACGTAGGAGCTCCTTTCGAACGAATCGGGATCGACATTCTTGGTCCTCTACCGAAAACTACTGATGGGAACAAATACATCCTCGTTGCCATTGACTATTTCACCAAATGGCCCGAAGCATATTCCATTCCGGATCAAGAAGCTACCACTGTAGCAGAGACTCTAGTCCAGCATTGGATCTCGAGATATGGGACACCTTTACAGATCCATTCTGACCAGGGAAGGAACTTCATCTCTGCTGTGTTTAAGGGCCTATGTAAAATCCTCAAAATTGAGAAAACTCGAACGACACCACTACACCCACAATCGGACGGCATGGTGGAGAGATTCAACAGGACAATCCTTAATAATCTCTCGCTTATGGTCTCCAAAAATCAACAGGATTGGGACAAGAAACTTCCTCTGTTCCTGCTGGCCTACCGCAGTGCTGTCCACGAGACCACCGGATATTCCCCATCACAGATGCTCTTCGGCCGAGAGCTTCGGCTGCCTTGTGATCTCGTCTTCGGTCTCCCTCCAGATGCGCCTTCATCGCCTGAGGAGTACGTCCAGGATCTCCAGGCCCGGTTGGAAGACGTTCATCACTTTGCACGGGAGCGAATCAACATCGCGACGGAGAAGATGAAGACCCGATACGACACAAGGTCCACTGGTCATGACTTTCAAGAAGGTGACAAAGTATGGCTATGGAATCCCATCCGACGTAAAGGTCTGTCACCCAAATTGCAGTCGCATTGGGATGGACCTTACACAGTTCTCCACCGGCTGAACGACGTCGTAGTGAGGATCCAGAAGTCATCACATTCAAAACCTAGGGTTGTCCATTATGATCGGCTAGCCCCATACTATGGCCATAGTTCGTAAAGTAAATCTAAAGCTACCATGGTAATTTGTTTGTAAATTTTGTAAATAACTTTTGCCTTTAATTGTTTGTAATATTACTCTATCAATGTTATTATTTCGTTCATGTTCGCATTGTTATTGTTTATCATGTTTATGATTGGTCATCATGTAATGTGTGCATCTGTAAGTCTTCCCTTGCTTCCTTTCTGGGGATTGTACTGCCGGGGCGTGCAGTCCTTGGGAAGGGGGTAATGTTACAAATCTTGTAAATAGTTGTTGTTTTTCCTGCCTTGCATCATTTTCATTAGTTTTGGTTTTATCTGACGTCATGTTGCAAAAGTATTTGAAGATATCACTTTTATCACTTGTATACCGTCCCCGTAACACTTTGTAGTTTTTACACTTGCCCTAACTTTAATAAGCGTGAAGACATTTTCGCTCGGAGTGGTGTTTTTCTTTTTATTTCTAGCGTTTTCTTGAATGAATTGTTTAAAGTTATGAATGATTTGGAATATTCCAGATATTACTAGAAAGTTGTCGGGAATTCTTTCCGTGTATAAATAGCTGGCCTTGAACACAAGTCAGTCAGTTGTTTTCAGATTTGATCTGGCGACTCGTTTTCGTTCGCTTGGCGAATGGTTGTTTTGCTTTTGTAATTGCTTAATTACTGTTCACGTTTGATACGTGGTGCTGAGTTACTGTTGAGAGTACAGTGTACTGTTTTGCTACCTAATTGCTGGATGTTTAGCATTGTTTCCTGCTCGTATTGTAAATAGTGTAAATACTTGTAAATAAATTTATAGTTACTTCCTCAAGATTGGAATGCTCATTTGAAGAAAGTTGAAGGTGCTACGGACTCGTTACAATATTTATTAACTGGCAACGGATTAAAAATGAAATTCGAGACATTTCATTAACGAACGATTTTTTTTCTTTCTTTGATAAAATGTGTTTTGAATGTTCTTTGTTCTTTTATTTATTTATTTTTTTTCTTTTGAAAACGATTGTGGAATTTTTCTACGGAAAAACTATGACAGTTACATTCTTTAAATGGTGCGACAAAACTTTATTTACTCGTTTATTTACTTTTTACGTGTCAATTTCATCTGATGAGAGGGGTATATTTTGCTTTTAGAAATCAGCTTTAAGTGCTATATAGGTATGTTTGACATAATTTTCAGTTTCAGATAATTAATAGAATATTGATCAGATGCTAGAATGCCGATATTGATGTACGGGAAAGTAGGCTCGTTTAGTTCTTGACATAACTTCTTGTTATTATTCATCTGCAAATGCTGTTTTGAAAGTTTGTTCTTCAATGATTTTGGGACTTGATATTTTCTGTAAGTGTGTCTGCAATTTAAAATTCACAAATGATGCAATAAATAAATAGAAAAAATCTAATATTTAGAGAAACATATAAATTTTATGCCTCATGCTGGGAACCTAATTTCTTTAAAAAATTTGAATAAATGTTTGTTTAATATTAATATGTTTGTCGAAAATGTTTATTGTAATTTCAAAAATTACAAATTATGCCGACATGTGCTTGAAAGTGTAAACTAGTACTTGTGTACTGAGCCGAATCGAAAAAAATGGGGGAGGGGAGGAAGTAACTAATTATTTAATTAGTTACTTCCTCATATCGCGCATTTGTTACCTGTTATTTTATTATTTTGCAGAGAAAACAATTGATAAGTACATATCATTTAAAAGATAGCCTTTGCTTACTAGGCTCAAAATTGGTGATAGTTTTCTTAATAAGAGTCCTTCTCTATGGGCGAATAACACTTAATTCCTTGAAGAAAAAAGGATGGTCTCAGTGTTTAGATCAGTAAATGATACAGCTGAAAGAGCTGTAAAAATGATGCAGGACTGCCAAGGTTTGCTAACAGTTGATGAGGAGTAAAAACATTTTTTGTTGTGTTACATCCAAGAGCAGCGAAATATATCCTCTTACTGCAAAACATTAAAATGATAGTATGTTTAGTAATGTTTATTGTACTGAAAAAAATGTGGTAAATATATGTTGTTAATAAATCGCTGTCATAGTTTTTTTTTTTTTTTTTCAATTTATTTATTTCCGCTATTTATTTATTTTAAATTATAGATACATTTAAAGAAAATATCAAGTTCCAAAATCACTGAAGAACATACTTTCAGATAAATGAAAAGAAAATGTAGTAGTACCGTAAAATGGGGTGTATAGGAACAGCGGGGTCAATCGGAACAAAACTTCCCGACCGTGCAAAGAAATTCTTCATAAATATAATATTGGGTATTTTTCGCCATGAACTTTTTTTTTAGAAAGGTAAGATCATAGGAAGTAGGAAAAAATTACTTTTGTCAATCTGGCAACGCTACTGACTTCTAAGGAGGGCTGCACGTGGGATGCTAGAAAACATCACATTTTCATAGACTGCAAAACTTCATATGCAAGAACAAACCTTCTTATATTTGAAAACTAAGAGTGGTATATTTCAATTATACATGTATCTGAACAACAGAATACCACATTAGAATTTACATTCTTTATAAATTGTGTCATCAGACTTGAAGAATTCTGCAAAATGCCATATTAAAAAATTGCAGGTGAAACGGAACACTTAGTTCTGTTGATTCTAATCAAACTTAGTTATAAGAAACTGTTTGAAAAATCAAATTCTAACCCCAATTCTCTAATCAAAATAGGACCAGGATTTATTTCTGTATATGCCTTCTCGTGACAACTAAATCTTAGAATGACAGAAAAATGCAGATTTCAAAAGATTTTTACTCCATGGAGAGCGTCTTTTTACTTGAAGACGAGGGGGGTCACATAGACTTGTGGGGGGGAGGGGGGGGGGGGAGGGTGAGGGGGGGGGGGGGTAGAGGAGAGGTGGGGCCAGGCAGGGGCGGGGGGGCGGGGGGCATCTGTGTGTGACGACAGGGTGTACTACCAGACCATGTCCAAATCCGAAGTAAATAACCCAAACCATAACATTAAAAATATTTTACCTCTTTATAACTTCAAAATTATTTACAATTTTGACAAATTCTGAAACGTGTTCCTGGTCACCCCATGAATTAACATTTGGTATTTGACAGTAATTGGAATCAGATTAACTTAAAACTCCCCCATCAACTATACTCATGTTGTGAGACCAATTACCTAGGATGAAGTTGAATAAAAATGAGAGAAAAAAAACTTATATTAGCTCCGATTGACCCCTATCTGCCGGGGTGCTTCCGGAACACCCTACATCTTCGATAAATTCCTGAAACAATAACTGATCGAATATGTTTTGGCCGTTGCTTGGAGTATCGAAAAGTACAGAGCAACACCGACGTTTGCACCCAAAAAGTGACATCCGCCTACATGAGCCAGAATCGGCCCACTCCGTATCCTACAATCAAAGCCCCAACCCCCACCCAGCCTGATCCGCTCCCCACCCCCTTTCACGGTCTCGAAAATCGAAAAAATTACCTTAACACTTTGCCAAACCAACTTTCCTTTCGCCACCAACTTGTTTCCCCCGCAGCAGTGAATGCCAACACCTACCCTGCTGAGACGACCCCCCCGCTATTCCGCTCCAGTCCCATATTTGAAGGCTTCACACTTGACAAGCTTGAAATTCCCTTAAACTCTATTCCAACGCAACTTACCAACTCCAGCGCCAACGACGCGCACTCAGTGACGCCACTGATGCACTGTGTGGGAACCCAGGTGAACAGTGATTATTGAACATCACACCCCCTGAGCGCTGCAAGAGTATAATCAACATATCGCCTGCGCGCTCGCATTTATTGGAATCCCACATAGGCAAAATACGAAATGGATGACCGACCCAAGCCGATGACGCCAAAACGCCTCCCACAGCAACTGCCATTGGTACGCCCTACTACGCAGCATTTACTTCATACCCCTCCCGAAATGAACTACCTAGCGTACGCAGAAATCGCGCATCCGACGTTTACTGTTTCTATACTAACCCAGTCAACCCCCCCAAAGCCAATTCCACTGTCTTTCATGCTATACAAACCTAGTTCTTATACCAACACCCAAAATGTGTACAACACCAAATAAAAAAACCCCAACACAACATATTTACCCACCCGCAACCTCCTTTACACTAATCACCCTCTCCCTACTGGTAGGCCCATGCACAAACAGCACTTGACTGCATATTTTAATTCCCGATAATCCTAACCCCATTCGCCCAGTTCATATAGTTTCATACATTCTCATTGAATACAAGTAACAGGCGTATAGTTTACAACCCAATAGGGTAAATTCCAATAACTCCCCAGCCCGTTTCATTACCCTACACATTCCCTGCTAATCATGTCCTGCCATGTAAAAAATCATGCACTATCCGCCGAACCCCACAAGGGACGTAGATGCAAGCCTGACAAATGTTCCGATATAGCCAAGCAAAAAGATTGTTATTAGTATTATTGCATTTTAATATTGTTACCTGCCTTGAGTATTTTGAACAACACTAAAATGCCAAAAATTCTAATTTTAAAGAAAGTGGTCACAAAGTTCTCAAATTATTGTGTGTTTCCCTACTAACTTTGATGAGTCCAGTAAAATTTTGAACATAAATAGATTTAGTGTGATTAAACAATGGCACTAACATTACATATACAGGCATTACATCACATTAGTAGTTTTTGGTCAACTGAAAAGTTAACTACTTAGTGTAATGTTTTATTATAAATTGAATCTTGTCAAAAGCCAATGTATAGTTCCAATATAGTACCATACCAATATAAGTTGTCGTTGCTCCAAGATTTAGATGTATAAAAGTATATATGCATCTACTGGAGTAGCAATGAAAGAAGTAAAAATCCTCAGTCCTGGCCAATTTTACGAGAAAGTGTATTGCACAAAAGAAAAGGTTAGTTGAAGTAAATTAAAGCATTTATTAAAAATAAAATTAATCCGGATGAATGCAGTATGTACAATAAAACACAATCAAGAGCAGGGCAGTTTGTTTAAACAATAAAAAAATAAAATATGGTGATAAAAAATAGAAATTACAATTGGATGCTGTTTGAATATCAAGAACAAAAATTAATTTTAAATTTAATGCAAAACAAATCTATACTTTTTTACTCTTTCCAATATTTTTATTGTCCAGAACCACAGCTGTTTAAGTCGTGGGGAGCTCTCCTTTTTCTTTTTGGCAAATCTCCAAACGTTGTGTAGTCATGGTCTCTGACTACTAATTTTTTTGTCCCGAAAGGACGCCCTGCACTTAATTTTTTTTTGCCTGAAAGGCTAAACTTTCTTCTTCCAACAGCAGTTGGTTGGACACTGATGTTGGTTTTATGGCATGTGCGCGCAATCTTGACCGCTGTGTTCATTGTAGCACTCCTGATAAAAATTTGGCTTCCCAATAGAATGCAAAATGCTTAAAAAACCTGCATCTGTTTTGGCATCAACATTTTTTAAAAATTTTCTAGCTGCTGGAATGAAATTTTTTGGGTCTTTGCTAATGCCATCAACGACTCTTGATACAAACAAGTTCAACTTTGTGTATTCTTCTGATGAAAATGGTTCAATATTTTCTTCGATAATTTTCTTATTCTTAATATTTTCTTCGGTATTGCTGGGAGAAAATTCAATTTCCATTGGAACATCAGTAGAACCCAATGATTCTGCATCTTGCGTTGCGTCTTTGCATTCTGCATTTTTTAAGGGAGCAAACCAATTTGGGGGTGGGAAAACTCCTTCAGCAATAAAAAACATAATTTCTTTTTTTTCTGTGGAGACACAATTATATGCAGTGGAAACCTCATTATCCAACTGTAATATTACAGCTGAAGAATGTTTGCACAGTTTTCCACTATTTCCACCAGAACAAGAGCAAAATCCTTTTTGTAAATCAACATTATATATTTTGTTATCAACCCCTGTAATGATAAACCTTCCGAATCCTTCTGGTTTAATTTCAAACTGTTCTGTTACTTCTTGTGGCATCATTTTTTTTAACAGAATATTGGAATATCTTCCATGGCAAAAATCAAGTAATCTTTTTTTGCAATACATTTCGTATTGAATTATGATGTAGTCTACGAGTTGCATTATATTGAATGCCATCACTCGGTTTAGCACACTGTCCTTTAGGATTCTGAAAACAACTTCCACATAATTGTTGGTGTTGTTGCCTCTAGTTGGGAGGCCTTTGCGATAAAAATCGATCCACATTTCTTTCTGCTTCATTAGTTTTGTGATATATACAACAAAATTCGTTGCAGTAAATTCCATTGCTCGTTTCACAAGTAAATCTAAGTTTTCTTTTGCCGTCTCCTCATTATTGGAGTATAAGAGTGTCCTAAATAAAAAGTAAAGTTCCTGTCGTTTTGTTTTATCGATCTTGTGACTGGCATCTAGCAGCCACTTCCACACCGCTTTCAGAATGTGAAAGTGGCAGAGCAACGTTATAGAAGCAGGAAACAGTTTCTTTAAACCTGAAAGTTCTTTTAAATCATTGTCCGTCATGAATATCTGAGGATATTCCTTCGAAAAGAATGCTGTTTTAGGAAGGCATTCCTTAAAGCACTGCACAGCTTCAAAAAAAAAAACAGTTTCCTTTTCAGTATCTGTAATTATAACTCCTATTGGTATCCCTCCAGCTGCACAAGGAGTAACGAAAAAGTATATTCGATGTCTATCTTTGTCAACACCCCCGGACGCATCTAACATGACCAATTCGCTTGTCTGTGACAACTTTTCATGAGCTCTAAGCATTATTGGAGTGCATAAGACGACAAAATAATGCTCTCCATCAAGAGAGTACTTAAACTTGGCCACAGCTCCTGTATTTTCTGCATACTTGTGTAAGAATTCTTCCAAAGATACAAATATATTCTTATCAGTAGAATAATGTCCATATTCTTTTTTAAACTCTTTCTCGTATAGATTGTAGACAGTGGTATAAGAGGGTGAATACTTGCTGTCTGCAGCAATTCGATAGTACTCTTCACCATGTTCTAGAAGCAAATCTGTTTTGTGGCAGTGGAGAGCAGATGAAGGGCTATGTCCTTGGCGAAATAATTTGGAAAACTTAATTTTAATTTCCGGAGACAGATCTCTGTACTTTAACCCTGCAGATGTAGCTGTTGCATGATTATGAGATCCTTTGAGCTGCACAACTGTAGGGTATTCTTTGATGATTGAGCTGTTGTTAGTTTTACTTTTCTCGATAAATCTGAAATTTCACAAAAAAACATTTTAAATACACAAGATTTTCCAAAGCAATAAATCTTTACTAAATATATCTAAAATAGTGTTATGCAATGTGACAACTTATTTCATAAACTTTTTTTATAAATTATAAAATTTCATGTTTCATACTATCAAGTAAAGACTTTTGCCCAATGAAATTTACCTAATGATAAAATGCTAGCATGCACACATAACATTTAACATCTAATGAAAAGAAAAAGCAACATTAAAAAATATAGTGTTCACGTAAATGTTTGTTAGTGATAAAGTAGTTGTTGTCTAGTTTGGGGGGGGGGGCAGAAAGATATAAGGTGCTTGCAGGGATTAATACTTGGATTTCACCAATGAGTGAATGCCTAAGTTAAACATAATCGTTGGGAAGGGGGGGGGGGGTCTCATCCTCACATACCATCACGTCAACTACCCATTAATAACTCTATGTAGTCAGGATTTGATTGCCCCAAAGCTTGGGATGCTTAGGCTGCCTCTTGGAATTTTAAAGACAAAAAAAAAAAAAAAAAAAAAGACAAAAAAACTGCTAAAACAAATTGTGTGTTCTGCATTTAAATGCATTTTCACAGAGGTTGCAAACATTGGAACTTCAGTGTGTATATTGTTTTTTGAAAAAAATTCCCAAGCAAAAGGCCTTGAAATTAGACTGAGCTTCTAACTTAACTTCAGAGGTTAATTGAGCCACTCATAAACTATCTCACTGAAATTGTATGGGTTCACTTGAAATAAATGAAGGAATATTTCAAAATAAATTAGTGCTTTTATAGGGAATTGAGTGAAAGTGGATAACAATATAATATTTTAAAATGTGAGCAACACAATGAAGTTCATGTAGTTTGTATTTTGCTCTACAAAACAATTGTTTACCCTATGCATCTGAAATGAAGAGTTGAAATTAATAGTACTAGAATTTTAGTCGGGATGTAAATAAGGTAAAAAGCTTGCAATTACATTAGTCACTATCATTGAGGATTTATTATTTGAGGATTTAACAAAAATTATAACCGTTATCCTTTTTGAACTGAAGAAAACTTACCTCTGTACTGTAATTATGACAACAGCTTGACATCCTGTATGTTTTGAAGGGCCCTGACCGGTTACTCTCCTATCAGTTTTATGGACACATCGGTAGCGGATTTTGTACAGATTAAATTTTCCTGCTTTTGGGAACGTTATCCCGACTCTCCAGGTTGTTTTGCTTTTGTCACTATACTTCTGCAACCATATCTAAAATAGCAAATATACAAAGGCCTTAAAATATTACTAAGCCAATATGTAAGCAGGATTAATGATGTTTTTTAAAAATTATTTTTGAAAAAAAAAAACAATTTGGATGCAGTGGTGGATCCAGACTATGATTTGTTAATGTTTAGATCATGTAGACATTTTCTCTTTTCAGTTTATTTTATTTATTTATTTATTTATTTTTAAATTTAACCAAATCAATTTTAAACTTTCAAAATCTTACAGATATTTCTATTATAACTTTTCATACTAATTTAGTTAGAGTTCACAGAAAGTAGATTGGAGTTGCACTTTGCACCTCAGGCGAGTATTTAACCTTGTACTGGATAACCCAAATAATTATGCTTTGAAATTAAAATTTTTGATTCATAAAAAAATATATAAAATTAGAAACCAAATTGAAGTTAAAACCTGGTAAAAGCTTGAAACTATGCATAAATTAATGTATTAAATTGAGAAAAAAGAAAAATATTGTGGAATGTATTTTTCAAATACCTAACGAATTATGACATATAATAAAATCTAATCCAATATTTGAAAACTCAAATAATAAAAATAATGCACTTCATGCATGTGAATAACAACTATTGAAAGTGAAGAGATACAAGTATTGCACTACATAAGCAAAAAAAATAAAATCCCTCCTCCCACCTTTTAATTTTTTAAAAATAATTACAAATTTCTGATTTAATGAACATGCACACAGTAGGAATAGTAAAGAACAATAAAAATAACAATGACAAAGCTTACGCCTGCAGATCGGGAAGTGTCGCTTGCGCGCAAAAAGTGCCATTTGACTTTTAGTTTCGTAGCGCAGCCAGCGACGCGCATTTTCTTTTCGGATTTTATATGAGAGCGATTCCATACCAAATCACCGAAAATAAAAAAAGTTGGTCGCACGACCGACTCGGATTTTTTTTTAATTTGGTACACAGATTGATGGTATAGAGGTATGAAAAAGCCCAAAAGGAAAGTTACCTGCTCCACTTATTTTCTGAGATACATGCCCTCAAAGTTTGTCCGCCACGTCAAAATACTAAAAAAGTGATGTTATTTAATCATTTTTTATAAAAAATTGTACTCATGCAAAATAAAAGTGTTAGATATCTATGGAAACTAGTTACTCCAGGTATTCTGAAAAAAAATACTAGAACGTTCATAATGAAAATTGCCAAGGTACAGGGCTCTTTGAAGTGGTCACCACAAAAACTTGATTTTGCAGATTTTGCTAAAATTCAGGCATTTATTACAAAAAAAGGCAAACAAAACCAAAGGTTTTCTTACTTTCTGGTAGTGTACAGGTCCTCCCTGTAAATTGCTACGCAATAAATTTTTTGGGTTTCTCACTCCTTCTTGGAAATATTTTAGCTTAAAGATAAGCCGTATGGCAAAAAATGCGTTTTTGGCCATCTTGGCAGCCATTTTTCTCATAAAGGGGGAGCAGTAGAAACTTTAATTTTTTTTTTAAACAAGCCACTGATATGTTAGCTATTTACAGGAAAAGAGTTTACTTTTGGTTATTTCTCCCATTAAGAGATATCCTGCTGACAGTATATGCATGTTTTTCGCGACGACCATATGCTTTTGTTCCCCCTCTCATGGACTTAAAATTAATTAAACCAAAAAATAATGATATATTTATTATTAGCTGTATTATCTACCCAATATGTCATGAAATTTAATTTATTAAATCACTGAACAATAAATTAGATAATTGATGAAAAAAAGAAAAAGTATTTCTCTGATGCCTGAGCATTATGCATTCATAATTACAAAGCACTAAATACTTTCTTGAGGAATTAATTAACATAAATGAGCTCTAAATATTTATATTATAAGCAATACCCAATCTTGTGATTGGGATACTCCTGTTTTTAATTGAAGAATTTCTTGAATATCACATGAATATCAGGAAAATAAATGAGGTCTTTTCGTTTGATGTAGGATATTTTATGACAAATTTCATTTGATGGGCTACTAACTGAGCATGGTGATAAAGAGCTATTAATTTCAGCATCGAATTCCATTTTACCTTATTAACAGTTAAATATTTACAAAATAATTAAATAAATAATTTAATATAAAGCCATGCTAGAAGAATTAAAATTAGTGCAACTAATTTATTCCCATACTGATCTTTACAAAATTGACATGCGTTGAGCACTGATAAGAACTGACAAGAAAAAGTTTACTCACTAAAATATTAGTTCACAGATACTATAAAGCATACATTCTATTTTCCACAAAATAATACTGCAACAAAGAACAAGGGTATCCTCCTGTTTATAGCCATCAATCAGGAACATCCAATCACAAGATTGGGTATTGCCTATGAGATAAATATTCGAAGCTCCTTTATTTTAATTGATTTTTCAAGAAATTCTTTAGTACCTATCCCTTTATACCCTTGTTCTTTGTTGCAGTATTATTTTGTAGAAAATAGAATGTACGCTTTATAGTATCTGTGAACTAGTATTTTAGTGAGTAAACTTATTCTTGTCAGTTCTTATCAGTGCTCAACACATGTCAGTTTTGTGAAGATCAGTATGGGAATAAATTAGTTGCACTCATTTTAATTCTTCAAGCATGGCTTTATATTAAATTATTTATTTAATTATTTTGTAAATATTTAACTGTTAATAAAGTAAAATGGAATTCGATGCTGAAATTAATAGCTCTTTATCACTATGCTCAGTTAGTAGCCCATCAAATGAAATTTGTCATAAAGTATCCTACATCAAACGAAAAGACCTCATTTATTTTCCTGATATTCATGTGATATTCAAGAAATTCTTCAATTAAAAACAGGAGTATCCCAATCACAAGATTGGACATTGCTTATAATATAACTATTTAGAGCTCATTTATGTTAATTAATTTCTCAAGAAAGTATTTAGTGCTTTATAATTATGAATGCATAATGCTCAGGCATCAGAGAAATACTTTTTCTTTTTTTCATCAATTATCTAATTTATTGTTCAATGATTTAATAAATTAAATTTCATGACATATCGGGTAGATAATACTGCTAATAATAAATATATCATTATTTTTTGGTTTAATTAATTTTAAGTCCATGAGAGGGGGAACAAAAGCATGTGGTCGTCGCGAAAAACATGCATATACTGTCAGCAGGATATCTCTTAATGGGAGAAATAACCAAAAGTAAACTCTTTTCCTGTGAATAGCTAACATATCAGTGGCTTGTTTAAAAAAAAAATTAAAGTTTCTACTGCTCCCCCTTTATGAGAAAAATGGCTGCCAAGATGGCCAAAAACGCATTTTTTGCCATACGGCTTATCTTTAAGCTAAAATATTTCCAAGAAGGAGTGAGAAACCCAAAAAATTTATTGCGTAGCAATTTACAGGGAGGACCTGTACACTACCAGAAAGTGAGAAAACCTTTGGTTTTGTTTGCCTTTTTTTGTAATAAATGCCTGAATTTTAGCAAAATCTGCAAAATCAAGTTTTTGTGGTGACAACTTCAAAGAGCCCTGTACCTTGGCAATTTTCATTATGAACGTTCTAGTATTTTTTTTCAGAATGTCTGGAGTAACTAGTTTCCATAGATATCTAACACTTTTATTTTGCATGAGTACAATTTTTTATAAAAAATGATTAAATAACATCACTTTTTTAGTATTTTGACGTGGCGGACAAACTTTGAGGGCATGTATCTCAGAAAATAAGTGGAGCAGGTAACTTTCCTTTTGGGCTTTTTCATACCTCTATACCATCAATCTGTGTACCAAATTAAAAAAAAATCCGAGTCGGTCGTGCGACCCCCATTCGGTGATTTGGTATGGAATCGCTCATGAGTATATTTTTTTTTTAACGTCAATACTATTTCTTTTTCTTTCTTCTGTTTATTTATTAATTTTTCTGCATTTCTTTTTTTTTTCTTTAATTATAATGTTTTATTATTAATATATATATATATATATATTTTTTTTCTTTTTCATTTAGTTTTTATTATTTATATATTTTATTATTTATTCCTTTAATTACTTTTTTTTTCATTTATTTTATTTATTTTTTTAACCATTACCTTTGTGTAAATATTTTACTTATATTTTTATTTTAATTAATTATTAACCAAAATTATCTTTCTTGTGTACATACCAAATTGAATGTTTACCCATGTGGGTTGTTTTGTTGGGGCACATTTGAGCGCTTTAAATAAAACAAAATTAAAATTGCAAAGAGTTTATTTTCTCATAAATTGAAAACTCTCTTCTTTCTTCTCATTGATATTAGAATTGACTCTTGACACTTTCAAAAATTATTTTTAGACTGGGTACGGAATCGTAAGATTCCAGACTTATCAAAATTTAGAAAATCTTATTAATAAATCATCATACACAATAAGGAAACTATGCACTTTTATAAAATTAATTTTCATGGTCTAAAGATGTATCAATTGGCTTCATAGCAGAACCATCAGTAAATGCTTGATTTAATTCCAAATTTTGCTTGAATGACAGAACAAAAATTTTTACTACCAATTCTTGGAAGCTTTCCAGGCTGCTATTGAAGGTTTTTCCCCCATATTATTGAAAAAATTTAAGTTTGGGAAAATTGAGCTGTTCCATGTGTGTGCCCTTGCTCCCCTACATTTTTCCCATTACATGTTATGATTAAAAAAGAAGTATGTCAAGCACAGTGAAAGAGAAAAGACTTATAATACAAGAGTTTTCACAACTAGATTAATATGAAACACCACATACTATACGAAAACTACAATGAAATCCATCGTAGAAAGATGAAAACGAAAATTGCTTTTGAAAACCCTATCATTCACAGGGGCGGCCCTAGCAGTTTTGCCACTCCGGACAAAAATGCAAAATGCCACCCCTCTTAAAGTTTGAAAAGAAATAAATTGCTTATAAATACAACTTAATAAATAGATGTTGTGAATTAAAAACTGTGACAAAATAAAATCCTATATTCAGGGTCGGATTTAAACCGAATATCGCCCTAAGCTATTTTAGATATAGGGCCTCTTTTGTAGTCCCTGAAACTATATTGTAGGCTTTTTTTTTTGTCCTTTTTTTTCGATGTTTCAGAAGCTCTTGCCCGCCCCCCCCTCCCCTCCCGTTTTTGCACTTCATACTGTCTTCATTTTTTTTACTTTATTCATTTCTATTGACCTTGGAGAGGGATGAGTATAAGAAAAATGATGAGGTGACTATTTTTCATAACGTATAGAATAGTTGCAAGTTCAGGGGGTTGGGGGTTTCCCTCTCGGGAAAAATTTGGAAAAATAAATATTAAATTCTGCATTTTGAGGTCTTATAAAATGTACCTAAGACAACAAAAAGAAAAAGGAGAAAAATAGGCAAACAATACCTTTTAAAAGTTATACCTCCTTTTGCAAACTAAAATCAATTTAAATAAAAATTGCTTGTGCTTGTGGTTCTATAAATCAGTGACATTAATCGACAAGGAAAAAGAGCTTGGGAGGAGAAAAGAAAACTGACATTGACTTTCGATATAAAGTTAGTGTTAGATCGTCGCTCCAATCTACCGACTAACACAACACTGAATTAAATGTAAAATGATCAATAAAAAAAATGCATTAAATGATTTAAAGGAAATGGTGTGAATATTTAAAAAACAGAAAAGTAACATCCCGGAGCCCGGCCACAAGGACAATTGATGCTTTATGCATTTGATAAAAAATAAAGTTGCTGCACTTATCAAAGAGTTTCAAAGATTTATTTAATTGTTTTCAAGACATCTAGAACAATTATATTTAAGGCAATTTATTTGCACTTTCCAGCCTCTGGCATTTTAATACTGAATTGCTTAGTTTCACAGATTGCACTAACTTTGTAAGAAACGTCTGCTTTAAGTTAAAAAATATAGATATTACTAAAGATTTCTCTCAACATTATTTTTTAATGGGTTTATATAGGTACTAAAAATATGTAACACGTCCTAAATTTTTAAGTCTATATATAAATACAATCAATTATTTAAAATTCGTAAAATTAGCATTTAAAAAATGCAGTTAATTGTAGCTGATGCATACTTTTATGGCAACTGGATGAGAGGTTAATAATTTGCTTGCTATATCAGAACTACCAGGTAGTGTATCGTTGAAAATGTATTATTATGCATTGGTAAATGTATTGCAGGAGTATTAAGAAAAAAAAAAGTTTTTTTTTCTTTTAAATTCGTTTTGACTTTTAAGCCTGCAAAATTTCTGAGTCAGTTTTTAAATCAATCTGTTCAGCTAATTCATAACTTGGCTGCGATTATTTTTCATTGGAAAGTATTTATCACGTCTGAAATAATTATTTAAATCAGCAACGTAAGCAGTCAGCTTCAGCTTCTAATCTGTTTCTGAATTTTGCTTTTGTCATAGCACAGGAAGAGAAAGATGTTTCGCCCACTTATGTTGAAACAATTAACAATGTTTCACAGCTTTTTTGGAAATTTAAGGATTCTGTGTAATGTCATTCTACAAATGCATTTTTAGTTCCAATTGATTGTCAGTAGTTACATCAATTTGCTGTTTTTTTTTTTTTTTAATCAAGAGCTAGGAGGTGTCAGTTATGAAGTATAGTTTTGATCCAAGATAATTTTTCTTTTTGAGTAGGAAAATATTTAAGAAATGCTTTGGAAATATTAAAGAACATTTGATCTTTTATAAGAATTGTAATTTTATTAAAAGTTTGGTGCTATGATTGAACAAATAGTGATCACTAGCTGAGCTACTTTCAAATGTCTAAGAAACCCTACGGTTTCCCAGAATCCAAGTTGAAAACCTTTGTGCTAGATCAAGCGTATTTATATGCCTTGTTTCTTTCTACAATTTTCTCTCTACACAATTTGCAAAACTTGTATCAGGGGCACCCCAGTGGGAGGATACTATGACCTCCAAAAAAAATATCATAATTGGCAAATTTTTACTAATGATTCGGAAAATTTAAAAATAGTGAGACAGTTTTGTAATATTACCATCATGCGTTATTTAATTTATTTATTTATTTATTGTTTCAATGATGTTTTATATCTCTTCTCAGCAGATATAAGTATTTATGCATGCACACATTTTATTATTTTCTTGTTTATTCGTTCGTTAAAATTCGGCGCTTCATTTGATGAATTGAGATCCCCCCCCCCCAAAAAAACTGCGCTTTATGTCCCCGAGCTTCTTTCGGCAATTCCAAAATCTTGACGTTCTTAAAGTTATCTGCTGCAGTTTGTTTTTTAAAATGTCTCCATTAACAATTATAGTTTCTAAATATTCGTTTATTTTATAAATATATATTCGTTTGTTTTAATAGGCTATGTTGAAATAGCCGAAAATGTTGTCTTGAAATGGATTTTTTAAAATAGCACGCGCAAACACCGCTACATTCATACCTTTCAGGATTCCTAAGTGTAAAAAGAATCATATTTGTTAAATTTTTTTGAACGTTTCTTTCCTTGAAGAAAATTTATTTTATTATTCGAACCAAAATGCCGCCCCTAAAATTTGCCGCCTCGGACAGGGGTTCGGAATGTCCGCCCCTGATCATTCATCCGACTAACAACTTCTTCTTAACCCTCCGCGTACGGCTCAGTTTTTATACTTTCCGGTCCTGAAATACGGGGCGATTTTTTTAGATTTTCTTTATCTACATATGTTACAATTCACATATTTATTAACTGTTTTAAAATAATCCAAGAATTTTAATATCTTTTCCGCTTTCAAAATATATATAATACGGCGCCCGCTATTTCAGCGGGCATGGTTTATAACTTAAAAAATTCACGCGATATTTTTATTATCAGATGAATAGATGAATATAATTTTTAAACAATTTGTCTCAAAAAATATTACAGAAATTTTGGTTATTTCCACCGCTTACACGCGGCAAATCCATATCTTTCATAAATGCTTTTCGCGTGAAAGACAAAAAAAAAAAAAAAGCTCACACACAATAATGCGCGGGTAAAAACAAGCAAGAGGAAAAAAAAAATCCAGAATCCTCTAGTGCCATCTAGCAGCGAAAATAAGCATAATATGATGTTTTTTTTTTAACCTACACGGGAAAATAGCGCAATCCGTATTGAAATAGGGAGAAAAAATTCTTCTCCCGCGATTTTCACGTGGCCCGTGGTTTTGGGACGAAACTGATACCCCGCTGAAATCGCGGGAGCCGTACGCGGAGGGTTAATACACAGCTCCATACGCGGAATTTTATACTTCACTTTCGCAGAAAGCATAATTTCGTCTTCGGAAGACGAAGAAGATGATTCAGTTTGATCTGAATCAGAATCAATATCAGAATCTGAATCAGAACTTCTTAATATTAAATTTACCAAAAGCGTTGCTTCATATATGGCGCTAAGAAAATAAAACGACGCTCGACCGGTCGCGGTGTTGTTTATAAACTCCTTCGGTTCCCGGGATGCCCGTGACGTTACAGCCACGACCGGTCGCGCCCGCTTCGACCGAGGCTGGGTAGTTTCTAAACGCGCCCCAAGAAAAAATTACTGTAGAGTAATGAAATTTGGGTAATGCAATTGTCTAGTTAACATGTTAAATTGATTAAATGTACAAGATCACTGGCTAATTTAATCTCAAGAAAATGCTGTGCAAATGTGAAATTATGTTAATTTAATAGAGGGTGTAACCTCCAGAATTTTGAAGGCAAGCCTGCAAGCGTGTATGCATTATGTCATACAGGTGCTGAATGTCACTATGTGGTATGGAGTGCCACGCTTGTTGCACTTGTTGTGTCAATTCTAGGATGGTCATTGCTGGCTGTGGATGATGCTGCAGTTGTCGTCCAAAAATATCCCATACGTTATCCATTGGAGACAGACCTGGTGATTTTGCAGGTCATGGTAACATGTCAGCACTATGTAGAGCACATTGCGTTACAGCAGCGATGTGAGGGCGAGCGTTATCCTGTTGGAAAACTCCCTCTTGAATGCTACTCATGAAGGGCTGTGCTACTGGTTAAATTAACAGACTGACGACAAATTTTCAGTCAGTGAGTTTGTGATAACCACAAGAATGCCCCTGCTGTCGTAGGAAATTGCCCCAGAGACCATGACTCCAGGTGTGGGTCCCGTGTGTTTAGGCCGTAGACCGCTTGGATCCCCGCAGGCGGTCCCCTGGCCTCCTTCTGACCAATATACAGCCATCACTGGCACTAAGGCAGAATCTGCTTTCATCAAAAATTACAACAGATCTCCAATCCAACCTCCATTGACATCTGTCTTGGCGCCACTGCCGTCAGAAACGGCAATGGTTTGCAGTCAATCGAATACCGGCTACAGGCTGCCTGGCTTGGAGCTGTCCTTGAAGTAAACAGTTTCTTACAGTTCCTTGGGTCACGACGGTACTAACTACAGCTTGAATGTCAGCCGCAGATGCAGTACGATGCGCCACAACCGTACGCAAGATTCGGCGATCTTCCTTCTCAGTCGTGCCACGTGGCAGCATGGAACTCGATCTTCTTGAGGTAGTACCATCCCTTGACCATAGCTTCCAATAATCATGCATGGTGGAAACATTCCCGCCGTCTTTCTGCAATATCGCGAAATGAAAATCCACCTTCTCATAGTCAAATTGTACGACCTCGTTTAAACTCAGTGAGCTGTTGATAATGGCTTCTTCGTCTTCCTAAAGGCATTCCTGGCTAACATGAACGCAATTCGTCAAATTTCACCGAAAAATAATACTCACGAGCTTCACAACACGCTTTTAAAACAAGCCTTATTTGCATGTTCTGAGTGACGCCAGCTGCGCCACACTTATGCGCGGAGCGCGAAATTTCAATCGATGTCATCTTTCAGTTGTATAAACACGCCTACCAAATTTCGTTTATCTAACACAAGTCTATCTTGGTGTTGGGATTTTTTTTTCCGCCAGTGTATATACAAATTGAGATTGGATGCACATTTCTTTTCTGAAAAAATGAGGAATCTCCCATTGCCGGGATCGACTGTCAGTTCGCTTAACACCAACTACAAGGTTTATCAAACAAAAAAATTTTAACTGGAAATTTTGCAAAAAAATATTCCAATTAAACCCTCTCATCATACCGGATAACCTCTACACCAATACCGGAACTCGAAGCTTTATAAACTCAAATATACTTTTATTTCAAAGTTTTCATTTGATCCCAAATTCTTGAAAAGACGGTAGGAACTGCTTGTAACTCGAACTATCAATAACTCTAGCCAGTCCCTTTGGACTATGAGCTATTGAGACTCGACTGTATTTAAGATGTTAATTTGCATCGTTAGTAAGTGTTGTTTGTTTTTCGGAATTTAAGTAAAACTTTAAGTTAATTATTTAGATACGTGTTTATTAATTTATTTTTTAAAGTGAATATGTTTAGAATAATTTTTAATTTTAATCTTTCGGTCATTTCAGCGAAAATGGTACAAATTAGAGTCCTATATGAATACGTAGTATTCAGAGTACGGACAACAGGGTATCATTTTTCTATTGGTGGATGCATTGTTGAGTCCGCCGCAGGCTATGTCGCTTTTTCTCTCGTAGCTTTAACATGGAGCGGCCGATAGGGGTAAGGTCGTTTTCCCACAAGTTGTAGGCGTGGCTAGAGGCGGGGGTTGCTGACGGGGGAGATAGTAGGGTAGGAGATCTGCTCTTTGACTACCGCCGTAGGAAAAATTGGAGAATTGGCGAATTATAATGGACGCATTTAGTGGTGATGTCACGGGTTGCCAGGCAGAGGGAAAGGTTCCCAAACACCGGTTGATTAGGTGAATTCAGCATAACTGTCAATGCTAAAGTGCTGTGAGTAGCAATATTTATTCGTTCATTTCATCATTTCAAATGCTTCAGATTTGTTTTTTAATGTTTTGAAAGTATTCTCAGACAATGTAAACGCACCATTAATGCATGTTTGCTTCTAATTTTCGTCTGTAAACTGCAGAAATATTAGAAAATACATAGGCCTATAATGTCCTTTTTGCAGACTTCCGAGTTGTTAGGTTATCAATATTTATTCGTTTATTTCGTCATTTTATGTGCTGCTGTTGTGTTTTTAATGCTTTAAAAGTATTCTCATCTTATTTGCACTGCATTGTCACATATTTTCTTCTTATATTTATTTGTATAGCGCAGGAAATAAAAAATACATAAGTTCTATAATATGCAGTTTTTTCGTTTATTTTGGCACCTGGTGCTGCTAATGCTCAAAGTTTTAAAAGTATTCTCAAATCATGCATGCACGTTATCTTCATATACTTACTTGAATCATATGTAATTCGTGCTACTATCTGAGTTTTTGAATTCTCTCATATTTTGATGCTTTCATTTTGTAGAGAAAAACATCTAATTTATTTTTTTTTCTGCTTTCATTTCAAAAGCATTTAATTTGTTTTTTATATTTTGAACCAAATTTCCTTAAAAAGAAAAAAAATATGTGGAATGATTTAGAAAAACTTTGGATTGTGTATTTTTTTTAATTTTAAATTCAGTTATTGGCAAATATTGATGCAGAAAGAAGGTTTTCTTGGTGTAAGAATTTTCTTGTTGCTAAAAGTCAATCTGACTTTGAAAATATCAAGTACACTGTCGTCCCCGCTTAATCGGGTGAAAGATAAACGAATACCACACTTATACGAATAAAATATCTCGGAACCGATGCCATAGACGCAATGTTAAAGATCCTCACTTAATCGAATAATATTTCTTGGAACCAACAGTATTCGTTTAAGCGGGGCAAACAGTATATACTGATACAATATTTCCATTTTTTGGAGATCATAACTGAAGATTAAGAAATTTTTTTGTATTTGCTCATTTTATGCATAAATTACATGATCATTACTACTATTAAATAAATTACTAATCAAGAGCATTACTTCAGTTTGTTAAAGGAAAATATTCAGAGTACTTTTTTTTTTTTTTGAATGCACAAAGCATGCTATATCACTTGAAAGAAAAAAAGTTGATGCCTGGTGTATAGCCAGCTGAGTTGATTTGTTTAGCCTGTTATTTTGTTTAATATTAAGAAGCAAGCAGCTTTATAAATATCGTGAAAAATTTGGAGCTGAATGTTCATAAATAGGTTTTTGAAGAAGTTGCATCTTACAAAAGAAG